>SKCR01046565.1:0-40822 GCA_019454045.1 Zanthoxylum bungeanum
TTTCAAACAACAGAGTAAGTTTTTATGAGATCCATATTTTCCTTCTCTTCTTCATTCATTTCTCTTTTATCTTATTTTTTGTTATTTTTTTTACGTCATCTCCTTATCTTAGTGTCGTCTTAGGCTTATGGATGAGGATCAAATGAGTGCCAAGTATTTTGACCAACTCTACTAGTTACGTCACCATAAATTCTTTCCATGTGTGCTTACAATTCCAAGTGCAAGTTATTTTGTGCGTAAACTTTTTTTAGATTGCATTCTGCCAGCGATTTCAAAGTTTAAAAATTATTTTACGAATTTAAATATGCTCATTTTTTTCGAGAGAAATGATACTTTTTGAAACTGAATTTTATTATCATCGAACATTTAAAAATAAGTCATTACATGATAAAGAAAATGATGCAAATGCAATCCTGTGATGATTTGGAACCATGTCATTACATGGTGGAAGCTTCTACCGGATCTGGTATTCTGCCAGCGTTGATCAGATTCTAGATTTCATGCTCGAGGTGGGCACATCTGTCTGTGTCATGTCTTGGGAACTGATGGAATGAACAGTACAGGGCTGGATCAAGTTCGATGTCTGACATAGGCTTTGGATTCACCGGTTTCAATATGCCTTGCATCTTAAACTTTTCAAAAATCTTGGACATTGGTTTTTCCAAGTTGGAAAATTTTCTTTTTTGGATGGTGTGCACTTCTGTTGTTCCGTATCTCGAACTCCCTCCATTAATTTTTGCATATTGCCCATAGTTGAAGGGCTTCTTGTACTCTGCTTCCTCTTCTTCTATGTCAATATATGTGTCTTTTAGCTGCTTGAAGTCAAACATCATTGAGATTATTCACCTTAATTTGTTGTATATGGAGGGCTTGGTGTTATTGATGATCCTCTTGATCTGATTCTTCTCCAATGGTCTTGTCTGTTTCTTCAGTAGTTGGCTGCTCCAGTGGTCTACATAGTCTTTGAAGCTTTCCACTTGTTTGTGCTTGGTATTTTCCAAGTCGTAGAGCAACAGATCAATCTCTATGTCCGTCACATATTGGTTGAGGAAGGCCTCCGCCAGTGTCTTCCAGTAATCCTTTATCATGTTTTCAAGGTCGTGGTACCATGCCAATACTGCTCTTTCGAGAGATATCCTAAACATCTTCAAGACCTGGCATTTAGTTCGAACTGTTCCCAGTTCTACAAGATTGTAGAACCGGGAACCGAAATCAAACCGGACGGTTCTGATTTATTTAATTTTAATAATTATTTTTTAAAAAATAAAATGAGATTAAAAAATTTATTTATAATTATTAATTTGAATTTAGATTACATTAAATTAAAAATAAAATTAAAGAGTTTGAACTTAAATTTTTAAAAACTTAAGTTTCCTACGTATCCTCTAGGGGTGAGAGAAATCAAAACTCACGTAGTTCCATTATATTTTTAAGATAGTTTCCTATTATAATTATTTACTCATCAATCATCATCATTATCGGTGTCGGTTGATCCTTCAGCTCTTATTCTGCTTGCATTTGCAAATGCATTATCGAACAAGTTTTCAAAATCATAGGGGGCATTTTCTTGTTGCATCATATCAGCCCGAGTCCAATCATCCACACATGATGTTGCTTCTAAAGTGCTTGAATGTAATGAACATTATCTCGCTTCTAAAATATTATCTCCTAAGCTGAAGGCTTGTTCAACCGTAACGGTGGAAACAGGTGCTGCTAGCACCTCTTTAGCAATAATTGATAAAACAAAATAGATATTTTGATATCGGTTCCACCATTCAAGTACTTGAAAATTTTTACGCACTAAACTTTCAGCTGGAAACTCAAAATTGGTAGATAAATAATTATTTATTTCCCGGTTGTTAGTTGTGTTATCCCTATGTTTTTTATTCGTTGTAGTAACCAACGATCACCTACGCTAAGTCTTGAACTAATTACGGGTTCGCTACTAGATTGTCTTAATGATTGCAAGTTATACCTACTAACATAATCATTAAATAAATCATATAAATCAATTTTTATTTTATCTATTATTTTTGTAATATTAATTTCATCAAATATCCCTAAATATGTATAGTAAGTTTGTAAGACACTATTCAACATAATTTAAATCTATGATAAAAAAACTGTGGCAATAAGATAAAGTAATGGAATGTCGGAAAAATAAATCAACCATTTTCTTTTCATAACAGTAATAACTTCAGTTAAAATAATATCATTAGGATCAGAACTTTCAGCATGCTCATATAGAGTACCAACAATATTCAAACTTTCAACAATAAATAAATTTATTGTAGGATAATAAACTCCGCTAAAAATATTTGTAGCATCATTAAAAATTTTTAAAAGTTCTAAAAAAATTTCACAAACATCCCAATGACTAGGAAAAAGTGTGATATGTTGAACATGTTGGGGAAAAAAATTACATAATACATTTTTGTATTGGAAAGCTTGACTTAAAAGAAAATAAGTTGAATTCCAACGTATTGGAACATCTCGTGAAAAGTTTACCAATTTAACACAATTTAATTTACAAAACTTGACCCATTCTCTCATAACTTGATAATATGACCAAATACAATTAAGTGCAAACTTAATAGGATCAATGTAACATTCTAAATAAGTTAGATCGTCTTGAACACATAAATTAAGGACATGACATGTACAACGAACATAAAAAATTGACCCCCTAAATTAGGTTGGCATATTTCTTTTAAATCAGTAATTGATGCAGTATTTTCAGATGCCTTGTCAAACTAATTGTTAAAATTTTACCTAATAAACCATATTCATCAAAAAATACTTTGATCATTCTATAAATATTTTGTGCAGTATGCTGCTCATCAAAAACTCTAAATGCAATAAGTCATTTTTGCATGTTCTATTATGCATCAATCCAATGACAAGTCACACCCATTTATGAGTGTGTTTGACAATAGTCACTCCAAATATCAGAACAAATAGAAAGACGACCTTTAATATCCTTAAATATTTCATTTAAAATAATTTTACCGTCTTTGTATAATTTAAAATTTTGACGCTTTGTTGTATTTGTAGTCATTTTACAAGTAGCATGATTTAAAGCATTACGACCATAATAAGTAAAAGTAATTTTTTCACCAAAACTTAAAGAAAGATGTGTCATACAAGTAAATTCAGTAAATTCTTCTCTATTTTTAGCATCAAAATATTTAAATAAATATCAAGAACTCGTACCTCTACTAGATGATGCGTACCTGCCCATTTGAGTTTGCGTTGTATCAAGTCCAATTTTAGCGGTATGATATATATCCAAATACTTGTTCGTATTGTCATAGCCGCCAGTAAATTTATAAGATACACCACAATAATTGCATATTATTGCTCTTGGACCCTTACTTTCAGTCTCGACTAAATGAAAATTAATTTTGAAAATATCGGAGGATCGAGACTTAACTTCTCTTCTCTATGTACCGATACTTTGGCTGCTCTCTTGGGTTGACATATTGGATATGGTGTTCTCGGATAAAATTGTCAATTTTTTTTTAATATTAAAGAATGAGAGAATTGAGAATGATAAATTGAAGGTGAGAGAATTGAGAATGAGACTATTATAGAAATTGAGAGAATTGAGAATTGGTATGTTGAAAAAATGAAGAATGACCCATATTTATATATTTTTGGATTATTTTTTTGATACCTAAAATGTCCCTAAAACTAATCGTTTTATTAATGTTATTAAGGGTAATTTAATAATTAGATTTTAAAATAAAAATTAAAAACTTCTTCTTTCCCTGCCAGCCCAACGGCTACTAGCCGTTGAGCCTGTCCTAATTTATACTCCAATAGACTTTTGCACTTGCAAGTAAGAATAGCAAAATCCCTGTGGTGATGGGACCCACTATATTAGGGGCGAATAAATGGATAATTTTCTATACTCTTTTGTTGGATAGGTCGGGTATGAATATTGGCATTCCTATTCAAATAAAGGTAAAATCTCTTGTGAAATGGGGACCCGCACATGGGTTCGCGGAGGATTGAGATATGAGGGGTGGTAACATGATATTTTTTGTATCTGTTGATTAAACGGTGCAGGTACAGATATTGACATTCGTGTATTATACCCCGGCCCATTGCCGTCCCTACTTGCGAGTAGGCTAAAGAGGAATAAAATTCAAAAAAATACGATGTCATCTTCCTTAACTTAAGAACTTGTATTTATCAATAATAAATTATGAAAAAATTGAATTTTTAATAATGATCTATTAATTAGTTCATTTTAAAACAACCAAGCTATTATTGGCTAAAGCAAAACTTTTCCATTATGAACTACAGAACTTGACACTAGATTTTATAGCTTTAGAACATTTTAGATGACCATTGATTTGTAATTAGTAATTTATATTTATAAAATGGATTATTAATATAAAATTATATTTTTAGTTTTATTATTTTATTGTTGCTAGTCATTTTCTTATCGCATTGTTGTATAACAACTATATTTCAAATTTCATCCCCAATGGACGTGGTTTGGTGGTCTATGGCTCAGGATCTCATATTGAGATTATGTGTTCGAATCCAGAGAGTGCGTTTCTTGTAGGAGCCTAAGACAGTCAGAGGTTTTACCTGCTCCGCTTAAGCCCGAAAGAGATGATTTGACGGCGGGATTTCCAACAATTCCAAACAAAATAAAATTATATTTGAAATTTCAAGATGTAATTGTATAGATCTATAATCACACAATAAAAGCAAAACTTACATTTAATTTTTCTTAAGAGAAAATAAAACTTTAATTCAAATTTTTAATTAGATCTTTTGACCACATTAAAAACCCAATTAAATGTACTTCCCTGTCTAATAATTATTTGTAAATTTATAATTAACTAAGCATGTATTGTTTTATGCAATAAAATCTAAGCAATTTTTGAAAACCATGGGCAGCAACTTGTATTGTTTTCCAATGGGAATTACTGTGGCTTTATGATTTGGCATAATATGAGTTATTTTGAGTTAATTTATAATTATGTGATAAGTTTAAATTAATTATATTTTGTTGTTTACTTATAAAAGAGAATAATTCATAAATTTCATTAATGGGTGTTGAGGTTCATTTCTTTTCCGTAAAAAGCCCGCCCAATGGACCCAACAAATGGGGCGCTTATATACCGACACGTGTCTTCCATTCGCCAGGGTTTCATGGTTTTTGCATGAGGTGCCCCGTTACTCCTGGGCAACGATTTTCCGAGGTCAATTATTAAAAATGTAATTATAATAATGGGTTTTTTTTTTTTTTTTTTAAATTTTATTTTATTTAAATTCTTGAAGTATTTGAAAAAAAAACTTAATTAAGTAGAAATGGAAACAATAGGAAGTACTATTTTTTTTTTTTTTTGAATAATTATGATCTTCTAAGTATTAAATTATTCATATTTTCCTTATTATATACGTGAAAAGATTTTATTCAGTAAATTTTGAGTCGTTATGACCGTTTCACAGGATTGGGAGTGAAGTATGAGTGATTTAATATTTCTAAAAATGTTTAACTACTAAGTGATAAAAGAGTAGCTACGCATGGCAATCTATAATGAACATAAAAGATTGAAAAAAAATTATTACGGTTAACCGTTAAACATTAACTAATAATTGTCAAATTTTTGGTTATGATAGTTTTTGTCGTTTTCTTCAAATAACTATAAGGTCGTTATGTTAGATTAGTTCTCACACGTGTCAGCGAAATAATAACTCATGAAGAATGAAAATATACTCAAAAATAACTTCTCAATAATAAATAATGTAAGAACATAATTAAAGAAATTAACTTCACTAAAATCTCATTATCAAACTCCTTTTTTTATAATTCAAAAGGACCGAATACATAACTTTAAGAAAAAAATTTAATATATAAATAATTTCAATAATTTGGCAAATAATCCTCAATTTATAAGATAAGGAAGTAGGAAGAGTCATTTACACACAAAAAAAATGCAAATCTTCTTTAAAATTAACTCCTTGTAAGCACCTCTCAATTGTGGTAATTTGCATTTAATTGTTGAATTTGCTCTAGATTTTGACATTAATAGCTTCAAATATCAACTGTTATAGATAATTTTATTTATAAACTGCTTTTTATAGTTTTAAGAAATGTTTCCAATGGACGTGGTTTTGTGGTGTAGGGCTCAATATCTCATTTTGAGATCTTGTGTTCGAATTCAGGAAGTGCGTTTCTAGTAAGAGTATGAGACAACCAGAGATTTTATCTGTTATACTTAAGTTCAGAATGGGTGGTTTAGCGGCGGAATTTCCAACGACTCCAAAAAAAAAAGATGGGAACAAACTAAATTAAAAAATTGAAAATAAAATTAAAGGTGGAAAATTGTATACTATTATGTGTGTTTTTATCCTTGTAAAGCAACATTGTGACATTTGTAACACCTTCTGACAACCCAAGACTGGTCATAGCTTCATCTTCTCCTATAAATTTTGCTCTTTGTAGTAACAAATTCATCAAGAATATTTTTTGAGTAGTGAGAAAGATAGTCAAAATGAGTCAAACTTTCAAGACAAAACCTTCTTTTGTTAGATTCAATATTTTGGTTGTGGATGATGATTTCACATCTCTCTCTATTGTGTCAGCTATGCTTAAACGCTGGGACTATGATGGTATATTATTATTTGATTAAAATCTCTTGCTTTTGTTTTATTTTCTTTAGCATCATGTTTGCTAATCATCTAAATTCATGGTGATTTGGTTAATTACCCTTTTTTCTTTAACAAAATTATTATTTTAATACTCTTTTTTTTTTCCCATTTTATCTTCTCTTGAAAATAATTTTCCCCAATCTAATTAGTCCTTTATTTCCCCTTTCAGTAGAAATTATATCATTTACAATTTTTTTTTTGCCCTCATAATTGAGGATTTTCATAATTATTTTTTTTTCCTTGTATGATTTTTTATTTTTATTTTTTGCATACAAGTTTTTAGAACATATTTTTAATTTCAATCAGTTACATCAAGTTGTTGAAGCAGTGACAATTCGAGTTGTGAACACTGGTGATTTTTTGTTTTTTTCATTTATGACCCATAAATCAAAACCATTTAATTTCCACTTGCATTATATATATAGGTTTCATAGTAGTTTCATTAGTATTATATATATGTTTTACAAAATCTTTATAGTGATGAAAGATTCAACCACAATCTGTTCTTACAATTTCTGGTTTTTTTTGTTTTTGTTTTTTTTTTTTTTTTTTTTTTTTTTTTTTCTTTTGTTAGTATCATGTTTCAAGGACCTTTACATGATCACTGATTGCATGCATGGCTTTTCAGCTCTGTCCAAAATATTTCTTTTGCAGTTAAACCAAGATTTTACCTTTTTTAAGATAAATTTTGACTTGGTTTCATTTCATCCGTATTTTATAAAATACGGAGCCCGATAAATGATAAAAAATCATGTTGATTTTTTTAATTTTTTAATATATTGGATCGGTCTGTGTTTTTTTTATCTTTTAACTGGCGTCCATATTTATAAAGTGTGAGAACACCTGTACCATAACAAAGACTCAATCATATTAAAAATCGTGTTTTTTTTTTTTTTTCTTTTAGTACATTAGATTAGTCTGTGTTTTTTAATCTTTTAACTGGTGTCGGTATTTTATAATGTGAGGACTCTAACATTAGAAAATGACTCATAATTCCCTTTGTTGGATTTCAGTTGTGAGTGTGCGACGGCCGGTTGAAGCATTAGCTACAATTCGGGTTCAGCAAGACATAGATCTCGTTGTCACTGACCTTCATATGCCTGAGATGAATGGCCTTCAGCTGCAAAGACAAATTAATGAAGAATTTAATAATTTGCCTGTCATGGGTATGTTTAATTTCACCAATATAATAATAATTAACAGTGACATTTAAAAAAAAAAAAATTAAATTGACTTGTACTAAATTACTATTTCATTTTTCAGTAATGTCATCTGATGATCGGGAGAATGTCATAATGAAAGCCCTAGCAAGTGGAGTTGTGTTTTACATAGTGAAGCCATTGAACCCAGTTGATCTAAAAAATGTGTGGCAATATGCTGTTACATCAAAAAAAGGAAAATCGATTTACATTGCTGGAAGCTTTGAAGGAGTTGGATCCTCATCAGATGACAAATTATCTTTTGATGAAATTGTTTCTTCATCATCTGTTAATGAACAAAAGAAAAACAAAAAGGATTCTAAAAGAAAAGCTTTGAAAAATGGTAAGGGTGATGAGCAAGGAGAGACTGTCATCTCTGCTCCCAAGAAGGCCAAGGTTGCTTGGACTAATTCACTTCACAATCGCTTCTTGCAAGCAATTAGACAAATTTCTCTTGAGAGTAAGTTCATTTCTAAATAGATATCGTTATTATTGTAGTAGATTCTACTTAATAACAAAATATTTTGGTTAATCCATTTGTTTTAATTTGGTATCGATATCATTATTAATATCTGTTGTTATATGAAATTCTCGCAGAAGCTGTTCCGAAGAAAATCCTTGAGTTCATGAACGTTCCAGGATTGACTAGAGAAAATGTAGCAAGCCATTTGCAGGTTTGTTAGTTTCTTAAGCTTTCAATTTTATGCGTAACATTATTTTATGTAGTACTAGGCATGTTTTAAAATATTTCTATAAGATAAATTGTAGGGCATATACACATAATTGTTGGATAAAAACATATTGTTGACAGAAAAAAGAAATACAATCTCCGGAGAGACCTATGTTGTCACATGAGATAAGGACTAGTAGGTCTTGTTTGCCCACTTTAATCGGTAGGCTTGATCCTAATAATGATGCTTCCCCATTCCTGAGAACTTCATAAAAAAATATTGTCACCCAATGACCTTGGCATCCAAATAAAAAATAATTCAGAAAAGATAAAGGTCCTAATTAAAATTTAGCTAATTTATGTTTGCACTCCCAGTTTCGGATTTTAGATTATGGCCTCATCATCACCCTTTAAACTCCAAAATCTTGATTCTGCCAATTTTTTTCCCCCAGAAATATCGAATCTTCTTGAAACGGGTTGCAGAGAGAGGCGCTGGCGTTGCGTCAAAGAACTTCACACATAGATCAAGCTTTGCCGCAGCCCATTCCGAAATGATGTTACAAGAAGCACAAGAGTATGCACAAATTAGGGAAAAGCAGCAGAAGCAGAAGCAACAAATGATGAGACGATGTGGAGGTGGCATCTCGTCTCTCAATGGTACCATTAATGCTTCCTCCTTAGGCTTCCCAGGCCTCGGAGATTCAAGCAGCAACTCTGTGTCTCAGCTTGGGTTGTTAGGCAATCAAGCTAATAATTTTCGTCAATCACTTTTTGGCAACACTACAAATCCTCTCTATCAACCAAACCCAATCACCACTTTCGGCACAGGATCAAATGACTTGGGATCAAATTCATTGTCAGGTGGAGCTTCATCTTTCATCATCGTGGTCGGTACACCGAGTTGGAACCCTAGTTACGGTTCAGGCCTTGAGAATATAGGAACTATCAACAATCACCCATATTCAAATTACGCCGGAATTCAACTCAATGGCTATGGCTTTATCAATGGGACTGCTGGCAATGAAGGTGTGACTACTGGACTAGCGGGTAATGCAACAGTTGATCAATTAGCACCAGGGGATTCTTCTTCTTCTTCTTCTTCTTCTGCAGCGTTTGCTAATGACAATGAACAGGACAATACTTCATTGCTGCCACCATTGTCATCACTTCAACAATATGGTCTCAGCAACAATGCACAGAATGATTTTACTAATCTTGTTAACACAGCTCAACCTGAACAATTTGGTGAAGGTATTGACTTTGGTGACTTTCTCTTTGACACATCAGAATATCAAATCCTTTTTCAGGTATGGAAAGTACATTAAGCATTTACTCTGTTCAAGTGTAATTTTTTTGGCAAATTTATTATGCAATAATGACTCATTTGGTGCTTTCACTAAAATCTGATGATCCTAGCAACAAAGGAGGGAAGGTGCTCTGAATCCCAACTCTGTTAGTGTCTCTGTTACATCAAGCTCAGCTCAATCTTCCGATCGATCAATCCCAGAATACTGATTCTTGGAATGAACCAACTCTTGAAAAGGCATGTCCAATTCTAATTCTTATTTGACACTTGATTTTATTCCACATATTTCCTAGTGTTTTTGTTAATTGTTATTACTAATGCTATTCACTGTACCCAGCTTCGTGAGATAGAACAATTTCTGAACGAAGAATTAAGCAGCAATGAGTATTATCCAAGCTATGATCAAAACCCTAATCAGCTGGCAAGTTTATTTTTCTCTTACTATCATTATATTCCTTTTCTGCTACATTGGATCCTCCCTAAAACCGATAATATAAAAAGCCTCATGCATTAGGTCATCCTTATCATTATATTCCTTTCCAATAAACTCAGACAGCATCTCGCATTAATCCTAATTGTTCATATGTGTACTTGTAGCTGCAGCAACGCAACCAAAACAATCTCAACAACTCTGATGATGAGCTAAATGGCCTGATCAATCTGCGCGAAAATTCTCCTTCAGGAAATCAGGCATGCCTATATATCAATGGCTTCATTTATAAAAAATTGAATTTCCCTTGTAAATTTTGGTTCTAAGTAATTAAATAAATTTTCTGCAGGGTTGGGATGACGAGTTCTTCGACTCCCTATTTCAAAATGATCCCTAATGAGAGAGAGTGGCAACCCAGGGAGGATTATAAATCCAATCATGAGGAGAATCTTCTATATACCTTGTATATAGTATATAAGTTGAAGAATAAATATTTGTTTGATCTGGAACTGGCGTTGAACTTTGTCTTGCAGTTGTGTAATAAATATCTTAATTTGGTTTGTAATAGTTTATGTTTGAACTTGATACCTAATGTCACGACCCCTTCCTAGAGCGGGTCCAACCTTAGGAAGAGGTTCGCGGACGTTTTTAGCTCAAACATTCTATATGACAAACCAACCATTTGAATACACACAATTATTACATCATAAATTACAAATCCATGAATTGTACACAATTTTTATGGTTTATAACACAAGTCTTAAAAATATGCAAATGATGACACAAAAGTCTAGACCAACCCGAAATACAACTGTGTCACGTGGATCAAATCTGGTACTGCTACTGCTGTACTGACGGACTACCCGGAATATTTGGGAAAAAGGGAGTGAGCTTAAAAAACTCAGCAAGTAAAGCACTCATACTCTCAACATAACATCTCCAACAAAATATGGATATATATATATATGAAAATAACATATATTTTAATAACAACTCAAGCATACATTCCACAACAATACAATCATCCATCAAACATGGTTTCTAATCCGGGTCCAGTATAACAGTGGATTGAAACCAATGGGATAGTACATCATTACAACCCCCAAGGTTTCCCACCATATCAAAACCAAAGGGAGAGTACCTCATCACAACTCCTAAGGTTTTCCATCATATCATATCACGTAATATATCATCATATCTCATCTCATCTCCGACCACTATCATACAAAACCCGGCAACATAACACAACAACACACATCATCAAATACAATCACATCTCGTATCCAATCCATCAATCTCATCTCAATAATCATGAATTCATTTTTATCATGCTTCCAATTAATCAATATTTATATCCCCACAAATATATATAAATAATTATATATTTATAAATAACTATAATTATACCAATATTTTTATATATGGACTCTCACAACAACCATCAATCAACAAACAATTATGTTAAGGGAATCATCGTGCAGTGTACTTACCTCTATCCACGCAAAAGTCCTTAATATGTATATATCCTCGCTAAGAATCTGAAAAATATAAAATTACGGTAAGGTCCCTCAATTTTACCAAAATTACGATTTTACCCATAATCTTTCTACATTTCCATTTTAGCCCCTAAACTTTTCTAATATGTCCAAATAGTCCTAAAACTCTTAAATGTTACTATTTAACCCATGAAAACCAGAATTTACAGAATTACCCACTTAATCATGCAAATATATAATTAAGTCCAAAACTTTCAAATTATATCATTTACACCCCTAAAATGGTAATATTCACGTACCGAGCTCCAATGACCTCCAAATCCTTCAACGAAGGAGCCACTGGTCAGGAAATGTCTCAAGGATCACCACGATGGTGGTGGTAGGGCGGATGAAACACGACGATTATCGACTATCGATTAAACACCAATAACAATCGTATTTTTCTCATTTCTCAACAACCGAAGGTCCGATTTGGGCGAATGAGGTGTCCAACTCGCGTATCTTGATGAGGGGAAGAATTTGATCTGGGAGGTGTCGTCCACGCACGGCGGCGCGTGGAGCGCGTGGCAACAGTAGCAGACGGCGCGTGATGGGCGTATGAGGGCGCGTGACAGGGAATCTCGGCGGTGGTCCGGCGGCGTTGGATTCGTCTCATCGAGGGGATTCTCCAGATGTGGTCACTTACCGGAAACGGAGACCGGACGATGTCGAAATATCCTTTTCTCTCTTTGTCCATATAATTTTCTCTCTCTTTAGGAAGTGTTAAATAAGTTGCTCTCAGTTTCTCTCTCTAAAGCTCTCTAAAAATGATCAAACACTCTCTGGAAAATGTAACAAGGCAGTCTAACACTCTCCACACTCATGGAATTTAAAGAAAACAAGTGTGTGATGGATGAGAGGTTTGTAGGGTTAGAGAAACTATATGTGAGTTTGTATGCTTATGAGACATGCAAGACGTGATTAGATGTTAGAGTTGAATTTTAAGGCTAAGAGACAAATGTGGCTGTATTATTTACTTTCACATTGAAGGAAGAAAAAGTAATACAGATGTTACACCTAACTAGAATGTTACTATATATTGATGTAAAATTTAATGAGTTTATAAGTTAATTTATACTCTCAGGTTAATACTTATAAGTTAGCTTATATTTAGATAAGACTCTTCTATCAAACGGCTTGTTTTTTAAAAAATTATATTTTATTTTTTGGAAATGTTGAATTTGAAACTCCGGCGCCAATCCACCCAACATGGTTTAAGAAGAATAGGTAAAACCCCTGGTTGTCTCATGCTTTACAAGAAAAGTGTTGGGGTTGGTGCTCAGAGCGCCAATTCCCGGTTGTATTTCTGTTAAATACTTCTGTAAAACATTATTATTATGAATAATATATGCAGTTTCTATAATATAATCTATCTTTCTATATGGTAAAGACGTAATGACCCTAGAATGATTAGTCATGATACAGTTGCAAAAGCGTCGCAACGGACATTGAGAAGTATCATGACGTTGTCATTCTCAGACAGTTCCTGGTCAAGGTTTACACTACTTGGTCAGTATAGTAAACCCGTTGAGACCGGTACATGTCGTATACTGGAATATATGATTCCAATGGTTTCTCAATGAACCATTAGTCTTGGAGACTAGTATAGACGTGTAGGTGTTTATAGCGGAAACACTGAACGACTCACCGAAGATTCTTAATGGATGGTACACCAGCGTCAATAAGAATCTTCTTGGGTTGAGTAGCACTTGTGATTCTTAGACTTGAGATGCCATTGTGGGCACATGAGACATCTTCTACACTTAGACGGCAGTCACGTCACCGATCTATTTAGATCAGACCTCCGCCTGTTCGTTGGTGTGTAGATAGATCCTCAGGGTGTCCTATGTGTATCAAGATAGGATCCGTCAGTTCTGTGTACCAGAGCATAGGTAGTCCATATGATTAGCAATCAGATAAAACCATGGGCCCGTGGTAAAGTTTAGAAGCTAGTTCTAAACATTCTTTTGAGATTGCTAATAGAATAGTCGACTGGATAATCCCGATAGAGATTTGACGTTTACATCTATATCTCTGGGATTTATCCGGATACCTGTGACGGAGGAATTATACATTTGCCATGACCTCGACCTGTATGGTTCAGCGAGATTATCCGTGATCGTCATAATCTACGGGTGGATAGATTATGGACACGAAATTAGATTTCGTGACGGATATACCTGAATCTAGAGAGTCTCAATAATGAAACATACTCGTAGAGCACTAGAGCAACATTAATAAATAATATTGATTATTTATAAAGTCGTTTAAAGGTTAAACGCAAGATACGTGCTAAAGGGACTAGATAGTCATTTGCCTAATTATTGTGTATTTACATTTAATACTTGATTAATTTAAATACACATTAATTAATAGTCAAAATGAGTTATTTGACTTATATCCTAAATGAATATATGTTTTTAATATTTAATGTAAATATTATACATATATTTAATATATTTGTATTTGATTAATTAATTAATTATTTAATTGTTAAATGATTAAATTAATTAAAATATAAATATCTTAACTTAGGATATTTAAAGTAAATGGATTAGTTGCCTTTGTTGACCTTATAAATATCTAATAAAGTGTTTTTAGATATTTATGCAAGTTGATCAAATTAATTTGAAATGAAAATGAAATTAAATTTGTTGTATTTGTTTGTTGATTTTCGGCCAAGGGCTTATTTTCAACAAGTATATATTGTTTTCATCATTTCATTCAATTAACCTAATACACTTTACAAAACAAAAACCATTGAAGAAACCTAAAGGAAGCTTGAGAAAGAAAGAAAGATCAAAAGAAAGCTTGGATTTTAGTAAGTTTTTCAAACTTACTATTAGTAGAAGGAAATTGTTCCTTAGGATCTAGGCTTCAATATATGATATTCTTAGGTATTTCTTCTTTGTTCTTTGTGGTTTTTGTTGATGGAAGTTTTGGTGAAGTGTGTTAAAGCATGTATGATGAAGGAAGTTTGTAACTATTGTAGTTGTAAACTTCTTTTAAGGTTTTGAAACCATGTTGCTAATCTAGAGTTATTGACCCACTCTTAAATGACCTAGATTTGATCTTGAGTTGTTTCATTGTGTTGAGACTTGGATTGGATGGAAGAATGATGATTGAAGTAATTGATTTAATGTATTTGGTCTAATTTGTCCAATTTGTGGAAATTGAAAAATTAGGGTTTAACTAATTCCAAATTTGGGGGTTTTCATATATGTTGTGTATTTAGTGTGTATATGATGCATATAAAGTTTCATGTTGATTGGATATCATTTGGATGTGTTTTGAAGCATGAAATGCAAAATGCACAAATTGGAGCCAAATGGTGCTCTCGGCTTGGATAAGGAAATTGGGGATTTTGGTTGCTTTGGTGTTTTGATGTTTTGAACATCATAAGTTCATCTTAGAAATGATTTAGAATCATTCAAAATTGATTGGATCAATTTCGGACTAAAATGGACAAAATACAAAGCAAGGGTATTTCGGTAAATTCACTAAAAATGTTTTATTGATTTTATTTCATAATTTGATTATTGGAATATTAAATAAATATGTTTATTTAATTAATCCGAGAAAAAGTTTTGAAATCTGAAAATCGGATTTTCACCGCTTCCGCTGCGTTACCGGATTCACCCCCTAAAAACCCCTACAAAATGGTATCAGAGCGAGTCTGATTCTAGGCCACCTAATATGATTAGCCTTCATTGAATCAATGTTTAATCATGTTTTCTTGACTTTATGCATGCTTATTAGGATCTAAATTGGTTAGATTTAGGGTGTATGACACTTAGCGGAAAATCCCTAATAATAAGGTTTGAATGTAATTATGTATTTGATGCATGTTATATGGTCCGTCTTGTCAATACGGTTTATGAATACTTCTTTGTGACTACATCCGAGACCGTGCCTCTGCTGTGAGGTGTAGCCGATAAAGATTTATTTATACCGGATGTATATCAGATACTAGGTAAATTCAAGTAAAAGCGGAATTCTGAACGTGCCCTAGCTGTCAGGATTACGTAAGTAACTTGAGTTTATCATTGACGAGTTTAACCTTGGTACGTCTCCTTGTGGGCCTGCCTTCGCAGCGACAACGAGAAACGGCCAGGACCGGATACTTAGGAGTCATTAGTGAATGATTGACAAATGAGTTGTCTACCTGATGAATATACGTAGGCGAGACCGTGCCTCTGCTGTGAGCCGAAATATATTCACGGGATCCACTTTTCACTATTAGTATTTAATTTAATTATTAAATATTTGTATTCTGTTTGGGATTACAGTATTGCATGATTTAGTGGGAGGGGCATATTAGATTAAAAATCCATGATCTAGTTTATGCTTTTGATATTATATGAAACTGCTTAATTTCTGCTAACCGTTTTTCGTGATCTATATGATAGATTGGCGATGGCGGCACAATCCACAAATCAGTTTGCGCGTATGCTTGATGCGAACAAACTGAAAGGCGCTGAGAACTTTGCAGACTGGGAATTGGATTTGAGGATTGTCCTCGATTCCGAAAAGCTGGGTTATGTTCTTGAGGGTCCGTTGCCCCTTGCAGTGGGTGAGGATGCTTCGGAGGAGGAACGCCAAGTTTTTGAAACTTGGAAGGATGATGATTTAAGGGTTAAATAAATATACATCCTTAGTTCACTGTCTCCGAAACTCAAGCAACAGTACTATGGTATGTTAGATTCCTATAGTATGATGACGCGATTGAGACAATCGTTTGAGAACCAGGAACAAGTTATTGTTCACAAAGTCGCCATGGAACTGTTCCATGCGCGTCTGGATGAGGGGCAGAGTGTTAGCCCACATGTTCTTCAGATGATCGATTTGATCGATCAATTGAGGCAACATAATCTCATCTTGAATGACATTCTCGGTAGGAGTGTCATTCTTGGTTCACTGCCAGCTTCATTTCGCCAGTTCGTGATGTACTTCAACATGCACGGGACTGTCTGTACCTACCAGGAGCTACATAGGATGTTGCTCACGGCAGAAGAGGACCTTAAGAGAAGGAGTACCGACTCGCCCTCCTAGAACTACTTCTCTTTCGGCTTCTTCCCAAGGATGGTCCAAGGGAAAGAACAAGAAAGGCAAGAAGAAGAAGAAGGCTTTTGGTCCTCAACAACAGGCGAAGATTGCAAAGCCCAAAAGGGCTTCTGAAGACAAATGCCACCACTGCGGCAAAGTCGGGCACTGGAAAAGGAACTGTCCTGATTACATTGCCCAGCTGAGGAGGAGAGACAGAGCTTCTACATCAGGTACTTTTATTTTTCCAGTTATTGATTTATCTTTGGCTTGTGAAGCCGTTACATCCAGCTGGATTTTAGATTCTGCTTGTCCCATTCACATTTGCAATTCGTTGCAGGTGCTGAAGGAAAGTAGGAAACTGAAGCCTGGAGAGATGCAGTTGCGGTTCGGGAGTGGAGACTCTTTGGATGCAGTTGCAGTGGGAGTATGCGAGATCTCATTGCCGAATGGGACACTTTTGTTATATGACTGTCATTTTGTACCGGGATGTGTCGCTAATATTATATCACTTTTTGTATTGGATACAGAAGGCTTTTGTATTAATATTAAGAATAGTTCTTTGTATTTATATGATAAAAATAATATTCAGATCCTTAGTTGTCCAAACCAGCATGGTCATTATACATTGCAAACTTCAAAAGATATATTAAATACTGGAGTTAATAAACGTAGTTTACCTGTAATTAATAATACTGAACTTTGGCATATGAGACTTGGTCACATTGGCGTTAAACGCCTTACCCAATTGGTTAGGAATGGTTTGATATCAGATCTTACCATTGAATCCTATCCAACTTGTGAATCCTGTATTCAGGGTAAGATGACCAAAGCCCCATTTTCTGGTGTTGGACACCGCGCCACTAACTTACTGGAACTCGTACATTCTGATGTATGTGGTCCACTAAGTCAAACTGCTCACAGTGGTTATTCGTACTTCGTTACCTTTACCGATGATTTATCACGGTACGGTTATGTGTATTTGATGCGACATAAATCGGAAACCTTTGAAAAGTTCAAAGAGTTCCGAAATGAAGTAGAAAAAAAAACTGGTAAATATATTAAATGCCTTCGATCAGATCGAGGCGGCGAATATATGAGTGGTGAGTTCATGGATTATATGAAGGAGAATGGGATTCTCGCTCAATATACTCCTCCACAATATACTAGCTCGGTGTCTGGTATCTGAAAGGGCGATCTTATTGGATATGGTCCGATCGATGTTGAGTTTCACAGATTTGCCCTATTACTTATGGGGCTACTGTCTCTTAACAGCCGCACATCTTTTGAATAAGATTCCTTCAAAGGCTGTTCCTACGACACCGTATCAGATATGGTTCGGTAGGAGACCAAATCTTAATTATATTAAGGTTTGGGGTTGTCCTGCCTATGTCAGGGTAACTCAGCAAGATAAGCTTTCGCCTCGAGGGCAAAAGTTTAGGTTTGTTGGATATCCCTCGAATACGAGGGGATATCTGTTCTATGATACCGAGCATCGAAATGTGTTCGTAGCTCGCTTCGCAAAATTTCTAGAAGTAGAATTTTTGTCAGAAGGTGGTAATCATAGACAGGTTGAGCTTGATGAAGTCCAACCTGAAAACAACGAACCAACGGAGGAACCTGAAGTTCAAGTAGATGAAGGACCTTCAACACACACACTCCGTAGGTCGGAAAGGGTATCTAGACCTCCTGAACGCTTGTATTTGATACAAGAAAAGAGTCTGGATGTTCTCTTAGTTGAAGAGACAGATCCTTTCACCTATAGAGAATCGATGTTGGACATCGACTCCGTGAAATGGCAAAGTGCCATGAAATCCGAGATAGACTCAATGCATGAAAATCAAGTTTGGGACTTGATTCCGCTTCCCGAAGGAATTGTTCCTATCGGTTGTAAATGGGTTTACAAGAGGAAGCGCGGGCCTGACGGTAAGGTTGAAACTTACAAGGCCCGACTGGTAGCAAAAGGTTACACGCAGCGACCTGGCGTCGACTACGATGAAACTTTTTCGCGGTAGCAATGCTTAAGTCTATCCGGATTTTGCTTTCTATAGCTGCGTATCATGACTACGAGATTTGGCAAATGGATGTCAAAACGGCTTTTCTAAATGGATTTCTTGATGAAGAAATCTATATGGAACAGCCGGAAGGTTTCACATCCAGCGAAACCTCGGGTATGGTATGTAAGCTTAAGAAGTCCATTTATGGACTTAAACAAGCTTCACGAAGTTGGAATCTTCGATTCGATGAGATTATTAGATCGTCTGGTTTTCTCAAGAATTCGGAAGAATCCTGTGTGTATCAGAAGGCCAGTGGGAGCATGGTCGTATTTTTAGTCCTATATGTTGATGACATCCTAATCATTGGGAATGATTTAGGTATGTTGCAAAGCGTCAAAGCGTACCTCTGTAAGAATTTCTCCATGAAGGACCTGGGAGAAGCTTCCTATGTTTTAGGGATAAAACTCTATAGAGATAGACAAAGGAGGCTGATTGGGTTATCCCAATCAACGTACGTAGATAAGATCTTGGAACGGTATAGCTTTGGTAACTGTAAGACAGCAAACATACCGTTCAGACATGGGATTCATCTTTCTAAGAAGATGTGTCCACAAACAGAAGATGAGAAGGTTAGAATGTCTAACCAACCTTATGCTTCGTGTTTGGGTAGCATAATGTATGCCATGTTATGTACGAGGCCTGATATCAGTTTCGCTGTTAGCGTAACTAGTCGATATCAGTCCAATCCAGGTAATGACCATTGGATGGCCATTAAACATATCCTAAAGTATCTTAAAGGTACTAAGGATAAGTTGATAATATATGGAGGAAACGAACTGCAAGTTAATGGGTACAGACTCCGATTTCCAATCGGATCCCGATGATAGAAAGTCTACATCTGGATTTGTCTTTACCCTTAACGGAGGTGCAGTTTGTTGGGAAGAGATTCCACCACTGAGGCGGAATATATTGCAGCTTCTGAAGCTGCAAAAGAGGCTGTGTGGATAAAGAACTTTATCACAGAATTGGGAGTTGTCCCAAGTATCGAGAATGCGATTCGTTATACTGTGATAATACTGGAGCCATTGCGCAAGCAAAGGAACCGAGGGGCGCATCAGAAGTCGAAGCATGTGGAACGCAAGTACCACATCATTCGAGAGATCGTGTCGCGAGGGGATATTGTCGTGTGCAAGGTACCGAGTGAAGATAATGTAGCAGACCCGCTGACGAAGGCCATACCTCCGAAGTTGTTTGATAAACACGTGGAGTCGATGGGTATTAGATACAATCGATATTGGCACTAGAGCAAGTGGGAGATTTTGTTGGGGTTGGTGCTCAGAGCGCCAATTCCCGGTTGTATTTCTGTTAAATACTTCTAAAACATTATTATTATGAATAATATATGCAGTTTCTATAATATAATCTATCTTTCTATATGGTAAAGACGTAATGACCCTAGAATGATTAGTCATGATACAGTTGCAAAAGCGTCGCAACGGACATTGAGAAGTATCATGACGTTGTCATTCTCAGACAGTTCCTGGTCAAGGTTTACACTACTTGGTCAGTATAGTAAACCCGTTGAGACCGGTACATGTCGTATACTGGAATATATGATTCCAATGGTTTCTCAATGAACCATTAGTCTTGGAGACTAGTATAGACGTGTAGGTGTTTATAGCGGATAAACACTGAACGACTCACCGAAGATTCTTAATGGATGGTACACCAGCGTCAATAAGAATCTTCTTGGGTTGAGTAGCACTTGTGATTCTTAGACTTGAGATGCCATTGTGGGCACATGAGACATCTTCTACACTTAGATGGCAGTCACGTCACCGATCTATTAGATCAGACCTCCGCCTGTTCGTTGGGTGTAGATAGATCCTCAGGGTGTCCTATGTGTATCAAGATAGGATCCGTCAGTTCTGTGTACCAGAGCATAGGTAGTCCATATGATTAGCAATCAGATAAAACCATGGGCCCGTGGTAAAGTTTAGAAGCTAGTTCTAAACATTCTTTTTGAGATTGCTAATAGAATAGTCGACTGGATAATCCCGATAGAGATTTGACGTTTACATCTATATCTCTGGGATTTATCCGGATACCTGTGACGGAGGAATTATACATTTGCCATGACCTCGACCTGTATGGTTCAGCGAGATTATCCGTGATCGTCATAATCTACGGGTGGATAGATTATGGACACGAAATTAGATTTCGTGACGGATATACCTGAATCTAGAGAGTCTCAATAATGAAACATACTCGTAGAGCACTAGAGCAACATTAATAAATAATATTGATTATTTATAAAGTCGTTTAAGGTTAAACGCAAGATACGTGCTAAAGGACTAGATAGTCATTTGCCTAATTATTGTGTATTTACATTTAATACTTGATTAATTTAAATACACATTAATTAATAGTCAAAATGAGTTATTTGACTTATATCCTAAATGAATATATGTTTTTAATATTTAATGTAAATTTAATATATATATATTTAATATATTTGTATTTGATTAATTAATTAATTATTTAATTGTTAAATGATTAAATTAATTAAAATATAAATATCTTACTTAGGATATTTGATTTAAATGGATTAGTTGCCTTTGTTGACTTATAAATATCTAATAAAGTGTTTTTGGATATTTATCAAGTTGATCAAATTAATGTCATGAAAATGAATTAAAATTTGTTGTATATGTTTGTTGATTTTCGGCCAAGGGCTTATTTTCAACAAGTATATATTGTTTTCATTTCATTTGCATTCAATAAAACCTAATACACTTACTAAAACAAAACTCCATTGAAGAAACCTAAAGGAAGCTTGAGAAAGAAAGAAAGATCAAAGAAGGAAAACTTGATTTTAGTAATTTTCAACTTACTATTAGTAAGGAAATTGTTCCTTAGGATCTAGGCTTCAATATATGATATCCTTAGGTTATTTCCTTCTTTGTTCTTTGTGTTTTTGTTGATGGAAGTTTTGGTGAAGGTGTAAGCATGTATGATGAAGGAAGTTTGTAACTAGTGTAGTTGTAAACATCTTTTAAGGTTTATGAAACCATGTTGCTAATCTAGAGTTATTGACCCACTCTTAAATGACCTAGATTGATCTTGAGTTGTTTCATTGTGTTGAGACTTGGATTGGATGGAAGAATGATGATTGAAGTAATTGATTTAATGTATTTGGTCTAATTTGTCCAATTTGAGGAAATTGAAAAATTAGGGTTTTTAACTAATTCCAAATTTGGGGGTTTTCATATATGTTGTGTATTATGTGTGTATATGATGCATATAAAGTTTCATGTTGATTGGATATCATTTGGATGTGTCTTGAAGCATGAAAGTGCAAAATGCACAAATGGAGCCAAATGGTGCTCTCGGCTTGGATAAGGAAATTGGGGATTTTGGTTGCTTTGGTGTTTTGATATTATGAACATCATAAGTTCATCTTAGAAATGATTTAGAATCATTCAAAATTGATTGGATCAATTTCGGACTAAAACGGACAAAAATACAAAGCAAGGGTATTTCGGTTAAATTCACCTAAAAATGTTTTATTGAATTTATTTTCATAATTTGATTATTGGAATGTTAAATAAATATGTTTATTTAATTAATCCGAGAGAAAAAAGTTTTGAAATCTGAAAATCGGATTTTCACCGCTTCCGCTGCGTTACCGGATTCACCCCCTAAAAATCCCTACAAACGCACCCCTGAATTCGAACGTAGGACCTGAAGGCCTGATTCGACCGCTTACACCATCAAGCGACACCTCTTTAGGACAAACGGTGCAATATGTTTGTGTATTATATCTCAAAACCTATTTTTAAAAGTATTTTGATAATATTTATTTTCCAATATTCTCATTTAATTGTTTTTGAATGATTATTATTATTATTCTTATTATTATTATTATTATTATTATTATTATTATTATTATTATTATTATTATTATTATTATTTTATAAAACCTCAAAATAAGATTTTATTTTCCTATTTAGATAAATAGCATTTTTGAAACTCCATTAACAACAACATAAATAATAATATAATTTTTTACCGAAAAAACTTTGTGAACAGAACTCCTGGAAATGATTCCATTCTGCAAAAGACCATCGTCATATACTCTCACTTCTTTGTAAATGAGCTCAATAAAGGAACAAAAAGTTTTTTATTTACACTATTTTAGAAAATGAAAAATAATAAATACGTATAAGAAGTATTGGTATTATAATATTTTATTATTATATCATAATAAAATTTTACATTTTACTATTATATCTTTATAAAACACTTCAAGAAATAGGATCCTCGGTGTCCAAAGATTGAGCGTCGCCAAATAAATCGTCGCTAAATGTATCATTTATCATTGCCAAAACCAAGTGACGTTAAAAGTAACAATATCTTATGTCGACAGGAAACCGACATTAAAATTACAACATTTATCCTCGCTAACGTACTTTCTGTAATACCTCATTTTATTATTCCATTATCATTTTTTTCCTTTTTTTCTCTTTAAACCTAACTAATCCCCACCACCTTATTATCACACGTAATGTTTTTATTTGTCCCTTAAATAAAACAAAATAATCATCACCCACCTCTTACCCTACTAACCCACAACCACTTCTATTAATAATCAAACAACACCTTAACTTTTATTTTGATTTTGATATGATCCAAGAATGGTGTGAAGTGCAGAGTGTTGAGCCATTAACAGAGGGAAATTTGAGTGCATTTTCAGGGAGTTTTTAGAGAGAATAACGAAACTAATATAGAGAGAAACAATTAGAAAGAGAAAGTGTGTCCAGATAGAGAAATTACCTCGATCGACGTCGTCCGATCTCCGTTTCAATCAAGTGACCACATATAGAGAATGTTTTCGACGAGACAAATCCAACGACACTGGTCCGCTGCCGAGAAGATATTCCACACGCTCTCACTCGCCACCACATCTCCACCTCCACGCGCCGCTGCGCGTGTACCTCACCCCCCGAACCAGAATTTTCCCCTCGTCGAGATACACAGTGGGACATTTTGTTTGCCCAAATCTGACATTCGGTTGTTGAGAAACGAGCCAAAAATGATCGTTATCATCATTTGATAGTTCGTCGGTAACCACTGTGTTTCAGCCATCACCACCACCATCACTGTGATACTTGTGACGTATACTGATAATTGCTTCCTTCGTTGTGAATTTTGGAGGTCGTTAGAACTTGACACGTGATTGTTACCGTTTTGAGGGTGTAAATGTAAGATTTTGAAAGTTTTGGACTTAAATGTATATTGGCATGATTAGGAGTGTAATCTGTAAATTCTGACTTTTATAGGTTAATCAGTAATATTGGAGAGTTTTAGAATTATATGGACATAGTAGAAAATTTTGGGGGTTAAATTGGAAATTTAGAAAGTTTGGGGGTAAAATAATAATTCTAGCAAAGTTGAGGGATCCGATTGTAATTTTATATTTTTTAGATCTTAGTAAAGATATAGACATATAAAGGATTTTTGCATAGATTGAGGTAAGTATAACGCACGATGATTCCCTTAACATAATTATTTGTTGATTGATGATTGTGGTGAAAGTCTATATATATATATATATGTATATGTTATGGTATAATTATAGTTATGTATATTTATATATATATGTGTGTGTGTGTGGAGATATTTATTGAGTTATTGAAGGCATGAGAAATATAAATTCATGATTGTTGAGATGGGATTGATGAATTGAATGTGAGATTTGATTATATTGGATGATGTGTGTTATTATGTTATGCTGCTGGGTTTTGTATAATAGTGGTCGGAGATGAGATGAGATGAGATGAGATGTGATGAGAGAGCTCATGAGAGGCTATGCGATGTTATGCATAATTAGTGGTGGAGCGTGTTTCAGTTCCCACTTATACATTTATGCGGGATGGTATGGCCGGAAACCTTGGGAGTTGTGATGAGGTACTCTCTCATTGGTTTCAATCCACTATTATACCAGACCCGGATTAGCAACCATGTTTGATGGATGTTTGTATTATTGTGAGAATGATTGTCTGAGATGGTGCTTAATATAGTATATGTTATTTTCAAATATTATAGATATATACACACATATCCTTATTTTATTGGTGAGGTGTTGTGATATTTTATATCGTACCGCAAGTGTACGGTGTCAAGTTTTAGTATAAATCAGTGAAAGAGTGTCGAACCCACATGGATTGCGTTCACTCGCACTAAATATTACAATGATAATCCTAACTTTATTTAGACAATAATTAACAAAGATTTATTTAAATAAATAAAATATAAAAATAATAAAATAGGAGGAACTAATACGATAGAGATTCCGGATCCTGATTTCACCTAGCTGTCGCCTATGTATTTGTCATGCCAATTCATCTTTGTTCAGTTATATTTATAAGTCAAGACTCCTAAAATATCCACTCCCTCTCTCGAGTGCCGAGTGAAAATATCATCAACTACAGACTTTTATATCTCTATAAAAATCGAGTAGTTAACAACTCAATAACATTTGTGATTCTATATTAACGACTTCAAGGAACTACAGATTCTCTCGAACTCTATGAAATCCTAGGTTATATTCTCTAGATCCCTTCAAAATCCCCTATTAGATCCTAAACATTCATCATCTTCAATTGTGGCTAACAATCAAGAAGCATTAAACTCAAAAGAATATAAATAAATCAATAAGACTTCATAACAAAATTAGCAAACAATTACAAGGTTCAAGCATCGATTACATCATTCTCCAGAATTAAGGAGTTTAGTTCATGACAATAGATAAAAACAATAAGAATAAGGTCATGAATCTAATGGAAATCATTAGAGTTATAAGAAAGAAATAAGATGATAAAACCCGAATTGAATCTCTTCCTCTTCGGATGACACCGCCTTTGTCTCCTATTGTTGCTCTTCAATCCTCCTCCTTGGATCTCTCTAAAATATGTGTTTTTGGTGTTTTGTGCTGTGTATTAGCCTCTTCTTTGAGTATTGGACGAAGTCATGTATTTATAATAAAGTCTGGTGGCCATTGGGTATCTTAGAAACCCTAAAAATCATGTTCTGGTACGCGCAGCTTTCTCTCGCAGCGCCGTGGCCCTGGTTTATTGGCGCCATGACGCTCTCCTTTCGGCATTCAATATGGGGCGCGCTGCTGAGGGCGCTGTGGCACCTGTCAATTGGTGCTGCGGCTCTTGGCTGGGACTCGTGAGGCTTGCTGGCGCCGTGGCGCCAGAACTTGGGCACCGCGGCGCCAGTAATAATCTTCTCACTGCTTCTTACATCTTAGTTCTGTGCTTCCGTGCTCGTCTGATGCATCCATATGGTCCCAAAACATGTGCAAATGTCCCAAGATCCATGTATTAATGCTCATGTAAATAAAACATAAAATAAACTATAAATGACATTAAATGGCACAAAACATAACAAAATAATATGCTAAGGATGTCGGAATAAGTGGGTATAAACTACACTTATGAAACACCCCCAAACTTAAGGTTTGCTAGTCTCGAGCAAAAGATAAAATAAAAACTAAATTCAAATTAACAAATAAAAAACATACTAAATTAACTAAGCCACTTTCGTAGGGATCACAATTGCATTTAGCGTATGCAACAAGCCTTTAAACCCCTAGGCGACCCTAGTGGATGAGTTATAGTCTCGTGAGGGCTTACAGCGACGACACCCACAAACGTCATACACAACATGCAATCATGTAAAAATATAAAAATAACAAAGATATAGTCCCGATAGTTATGCATAAAATTATCCTCAAAGAAAGCTTATAAATGAAATTAGAGAACCTTCAAAGTACGCAATGCGACTCAAATCCAAATTCTTGAATAAATTATCTAAGCTAGACTCACGGTGTGTGTGTGTGTAAAGGTTCATTCACAGCTTGATTCCTAAGTAAGCCAACTTAATGATTTTGTTTAAAAATTGGGATCGATGGGTCAAACCAACCTAGATATCTCAATTATGTTCTGTAATTGCTTTATTTTGTGCTCAGTATGGTATGATTTTTTCTTTTTGTCATTTCTTATCTCTTTTTGCACTTTTTCTTCTTTTTTTTTTCAACTCACATACCCTTTAAGGTAGCATTTCTCCTCATGGTGGTCCGAATACTTGCTAGGGGTGGGCGCGGTTCGGTTTGGTTTGGTTTTTGCTAAAAACCGAACCAAACCATATTTTATGGTTAAGATTTTTTACCTCTCAAACCAAACCATTAAATAATGGTTTGGTTCAGATTGAAATTTTTTTAAACCAGCGGTTTACGGATTGGTTCGGTTCGGTTACGGATTATTATTTAAAATAAATTTTCATCCACTTATGTGAAGACAAAAAAAAAAAAAAAACTAGTCTATCCAACAAATAGTATGAAGTGCTAGGGTGTAAGCTGTGACTCCAGGGAACACATGCACTCCATTAAGGATTGAAAAATGAGGCACAATTAATTCTTGTATTTTTTAAAAATTACCTTGAATAATGATGCTACCATCATTCTAATTAATAGACAAATCTAACATCTTACTTTCAAGAATAATGATGCTACCATAAAACAAAGAAATTTAAGAATAAAAGTATTAACAAATAAATATATTAACAAAAAATTTAAGAATAAAAGTATTAACATATTAATAAAAAGAAAACATAGAATAAAATTAAAAGAAAATTACAAATTTTTTTATAACAATATATAATTTTTTTTAATTATAACGGTTCGGTTCGGTTTAACAGGTGCGGTTCAGATTAGCTCCTGAACCGAACCGTAAACCGTTTGGGGTAGGCCAATTTGAACCGCAAACCGAACCGTTAGAAAAAAACCGTAAATTCGGTCTGGTTTGGTTCGGTTTACGGTTTGGTTTGGTTCGGTCGGTTTTTTGGCCCACCCCTAATACTCGCCCATGGGTAGCTTCACGCTTATTGGTTATATGTGGTTTATTTTCTTTCTTTAGAGACTTTTTTTTTCTTTTATTTCTATCCATACCATATATCATAACACTAGCAAATCAAGATAGACATCTAAGCAAACAGTCATTCATCGACATGCAATTTCTTCAACTAGTCACCTTGTCAACTATTTAGTTTTCACTGCTAAAAACCTATAATTGAGTGCTTACGAGTCTAACATAGATCAACTACTCAAGGCATCAGATAAAAGTAAATTGGGCACTTATCGTTTCTAAAATTTTACCCATAAAAAAACAGAATTGATCATAGGATTTATGCTTTACTATCTAGGACTAAAAAAAAAAAAAAATTCAACTCAAACAAATAAAGTAGCAGGAATACATGCACACACCCCAAACTTAAAACTTGCATTGTCCTCAATGAAAGATTAATATAAAGAAACCATATTAAGAAACAACACTATCGTGCATGAAGTTGATCAGTCTCCTGTTGGTTAGAATTTGGTTGCGCGGGCGTTGTGTGTCTCGTGCTACCTGCATAAATAGCATGCAAAATGAATAAATAAACAAATAGCACATAATAAAATAAAAATTAAAAATAAAGAAAAAGAAAACTAATAATAAAACAAATGCAATGGTTGTCTCCCCGCTAGCGCTAAGTTTAACGTCTTCAGCCAGACGCAACCACCCAAATGGTGGTCATGGTAGCTTATTATTTTGTATCCACTGGCTGCTTTGACATGAAAAAGATAGTTTGGCAGATGTGGCAGTTTATCCAAATACCCCTTACTGCTGCTTGGTTATGGAGGAAGTAATCTGCTCAATCTGTGTTTCTAAGGACTTCATTGTTGCCCCGATATTTTCCATGTGTGTCTCAATATTGTCTAGCCTTGACTCATTCTTCTCAAACCTTGCTGAAGTATTAGTAACAAACATGCTCATGAAGTCTTCCAATGATGATTTATGATTAGCTCTTTGATAGTCGAAACCAGATGAAGGTTGCAAGGAATTCTCTGTATTAGCATATGATAGGTTTGTGTGATAACGGTTAGGGACATGATTTCCTCTATAGCTATTGAAGTTACGATTGTTCACATATTGGACTTGCTCAAAGTTCGGGTTTCCTTCCAATAACTGCATATTTGTAGTTGCCGCTGATTCAATAGATGGTACTCATGGATTTGTCAGGGCTGCTACTTGAGTAGATAAGGTGGAAATCTGAGCTGTAAGTGCCACAAGAGGGTCTACTTCATATATCCCTGCCACATTGGTCACCGTAGCACGTTCACTTGGCCATTGATAATGGTTAATGACCATTTCTTCTAATAGATTGTAGGCGTCCTCAGCTGATTTCTTGAATAGAGCTCCCCCAGTTGCTGCATCAACCACAGTCCTATTCGAATTATTCAGCCCATTATAGAATAACTGAATCTGTACCCAATCTGCATAATCATGTTGTGGGCATCTTCGTAGTAGATCCTTAAAGAGCTCTCATGCTTCATATAGAGTCACAGTCTCCAGCTGCTTAAATATATTAATTTCTGCCCTCAGTTGAGCTGATTTAGCAGGTGAAAAAACTTCTCAAGAAATTTCGTGGCCATATTATGTCATGTCATGATACTCCCCGTCTGTATTGATTGAAGCCAATCCCACGCTTTATCCCGTAAAAAGAATGAGAATAAGCGTAGCCTGATAGCCTCTTTACTCACGCCATTTATTTTTATGGAATCTGCGATCTCCAGGAACATCCTTAAGTGCAAGTTGGGATCCTCTACAGCTGAACCCCCAAACTGATTCCTTTGTACCATGTTGATCAATGCAGGTTTTAGCTCAAAATTGTTGGTGTTAATTGGTTGATGGGCAATCCCAGAATAGGTATCATCAATGACCGATTTGAAGTGATCTCTGATTGCCACCTAGCGTGGGTTGTTCTCTATGTTTCCAGCTGTCATTGCTTCTTGTTCAATTTTCCTTTCTTTCCTTAGTCTCCTCGCCATTCTTTCTATTTCAGGGTCAAACAGGAGCGAGTCGAGACTTGTGGATTTTTGCATTCACTGAAGCACCAAAAGGAAAAGAAAAAAAATCAATAAACAAAATAAAAAACAATAAAACAAAATAAATATAACTAAAAATAAAAGATAAAAATCTAAATTAAAACTAAGATTACTTGATAGTAGTATTAATGTGAATTAAACAAACAATCCCCGGCAACGGCGCCAAAAACTTGTTGTGATATTTTATATCGTACCGCAAGTGTACGGTGTCAAGTTTTAGTATAAATCAGTGAAAGAGTGTCGAACCCACAGGGATTGCGTTCACTCGCACTAAATACTACAATTGATAATCCTAACTTTATTTAGACAATAATTAACAAAGATTTATTTAAATAAATAAAATATAAAAATAATAAAATAGGAGGAACTAATACGATATAGATTCCGGATCCTGATTTCACCTAGCTGTCGCCTATGTATTTGTCATGCCAATTCATCTTTGTTCAATTATATTGTTTATAAGTCAAGACTCATAAAATATGAACAACTATATCTGGCCAAGCCTCTCTAAGGCCAGACCCACCAAATGCATGTTTTAACCTCTGTGATTGTTTTCATAGTATTTTACTTATCGTGGTTGGAATCGCTATTATTTTATTATTGGAATCATTATTACTTAATGTTTATCATGCTATCGTTTCCTAGTGTTACTGTGAACTTGTGCCTCTGAGTTACGCGTTATGTCCAGTCAGACTTCCCACAAGTTCGGCCAGACTTCCCGTAACTATATCCGGTCAGAATTTGAATATTGTATCCAGCCTACTATGGCCATGTCCGGCCGGCCACCTCTCCGAGTCCAGACCTGTGTGATGCTTGCCCAAATCTCCTATTTTATCAATGTTGTAATACTTTATAGACATTCACTTTATTCATTAGCTTTATAATTCATGCTGGCATAAATTGTATGCTTTATAAATTGTTTTGTGTGTGATCTTAGATTATAAGATGTGGAGATACCTCATTGGAGCGTAAATATTATACTAGTATCAGTAAGAGACCATTCCGAACCTAAATAGTTTAAGGTCAGATCTTGTAGGGGGTGTAGTACAGCCTTAAATCATTCCCGGTGTCTCATACCGGGTAGCGACTCCCTTATTCTCCAATTAGTTCCCCCGCGGGATAATCCGTACTCACTACGGACTGCGAACCCGACAATGTAGTGGTTGCTGATGTCATATGCATAGCAGTAAACCCCGCTTCGCTCATACAGTCATGTTTTGGACAATGTTCGATGAGTCGCTAGATTCCGACATTGGACGTCTGATTTTTATTTTGTTCGGTTGAGTTGGTTCCTGGATGCCCGTAATGGTTTTGTGAAATATGGATTTTGAAATTTGATTTCAATCATAGAGATCAATTTTAGGATATGCCATGGATACTTTTATTTTTGCTATTAATGATATTTTGATCCATATTATGATATTATGATAATTTGATTTTTTGAAACTTTTGCTTTTGGTTTTTACGATATTTTTGATTTATGATTTAATTGATATTTTGATTTTATGATATTTATGAAGTATTCTTTTATAAAAATTATGCGTATAACCTATTTTTGAAGATATATGATGACAATATATTTTTATCTCGGCGCTTGATGCATGTTCTTAATATTTTATGATATTTCATTATGTTTCAACCAAGACGCTTGTGGATGATATGTTTCTACCTCGATGCTTGATTCAAATTTTCATGTTTTATGACTTATCATGACATTTTCGTCATAGCGCTTGATGATATATTTTTGTCACATAGCCTGATGACCATCAGAAAATTACTGGCCCACTACCCTGTATAGACATGGTTCTGTTCAGATATTGCCCGGTCTTTGCACGCGCTCAAGTATTTGACATCTAGTTATTTTGATAATTCTGGTTTTGGAATCAGAAAGATTTATTTCTGTATAAGTTGGATTTTAAAGATGATTACTGTGTATTCTTATCTCTGATGATATAAGCTGACTGTATGAAGCCTCTTATATAATTTCGATTTGTGATAGCGAATATATTTGTCTATAATGAAATCATATTATGTTTCTCATTTTTTATAACGAATGAGATTGACTTTGCGATATTCGTGTTGGACGTATATGTGTGATCAATTTGTTATTGATGAGTATGGTATGTTTGCAAAGAGGAAGATTTGGAAACCTGTATAAGTTATGCTTTTGAGTTTGTATATATTTGTATGTAATTTGAGGTTTGAATGTTCAAATAAGTTTTTGTATAAGGTTTTGGATTCGCATCAGGTACGCTTTATGAATTCTATTTTCAGGGTCAGTTTAAGTAAGTGTTATCAGAAGACTTTATGTTTAAAAAGTGTAGAGAATATTATGAAGTTAAAGATTATCTGACAAACAACTGCTTATACACACACACACACACAATAATTAAAATTCATTCTTGTTTTTCATGATGTGTGTGGTTACTTACTGAGTTTTATAACTCACACCACACTAGTTTGTTAGTTTTGCAGGTTCATAACCAGATCGGTCATCTATCAAGCTTTGGATGCTTATGTTCAGGATGAGAGATCACCCACTCTAAAGTCCTGGGAGATGTTGAAGAAGTCTAGGAGTGTTGTTAGTTAAGTTTGAATCGTGCAGTGCACATTGTTATATTTATGTAAATAAAAATTTTGAATTATATGTTTAATTGTGGGCACGAAGCCCTTGAGTATTGAGATTTTGATTTGATTTGCCTTGGGCTGGATAAGATGTCTTGAGTATGGAGGTTGTGATTTTAAATCGAATGTCCCTTTGTATATTTGATGTTTCTGACATGTCAATTTTGGTACTGGACTGTGTTCTAAATTGTCTAATTTTTAGAGTACGTCATGTCCATTTTTCCGTTAATTTTGAGGCACAAGGAGACCAATTATTCCTTCCTCTTACCGATAATGTTATGCCTTATGCACGATTTGAACCCAAACACTTTGACCCATATCGAGTTGGGAGCTCATAGCTTGATGGTGCCATGAATGTGATCCCAACTCTTATATAACTCAAAATACTTGGAATGGAGTTATATAACTCGAAATACTTAGAATGGAGTTATATAACTCAAAATACTTGGAATGGAGTCGTACATATCACATGAGGTAAGAAGCAAATTCGTATTGGCCGGGCCAGACACCTAGGTCCACCAGAGCCCAATGCGAAGAATATGACCTCATTTTTAGGTGCCCAACATGTAGAGGTTCAAAAAAGGCCACAATTATCATATCAAGACTGTTAACATTTTAGGTGTCATGTTTTAAATTGATTTTGATAATAACAAACTATGTATCAAGGATATTATGGTAATATCACCCTCATGGAAATGCAAGCATAAAAATGTAGGAAAAACCCACCTTGAGGCCCATGTATTCTCAATGTTTTTTACATTGCATCCCTGTACTAAATTTTCTATATATTGCACCCCTGTACTCTCAATGTTTTTTACATTGCACCCCTATACTAAATTTTCTACACATTGCACCCTTGCACTCTCAAAAAATTGACATTTCACCCTTATTTTAACGGCAAGTTAACAGAGTTGAGAAATATTCTAACATCATCCACCCGTATTTGTGTCATATCTATCTGGTTTAGGAAGAAGCATCTATGCTAAAAAGAGAAGAGCTAAAAAAATGGGTGTTTGCTATAAATGTGCACGCACATGACATGTAATACTCGTTGTCGTTCTTTAGGAATGATGTCTGATAACCGTGAAACATCTTTGTTTGTTTTTTGTTGTTCATTAATAACACTCCAAGATCGTAGTTTTGATCTAATTTTTGCAATAAATTAGTTCGATTTTTGAATGTATCAGAAGGAGCATAATATTTATGCGCCCTAACATATAGTTATGCGCCTTAGCATAACTTCAAAGTAAAAAAATTTGTTCAGTCCAATTCGAAATAAGGGTGGGTGATGTCAGAATATTTCTCAACTCTGTTAACTTGCCGTTAAAATAAGGGTGGAATGTCAATTTTTTGAGAGTGCAGGGGTGCAATGTGTAGAAAATTTAGTACAATGGTGCAATGTAAAAAACATTAAGAGTACAGGGGTGCAATGTGTAGAAAATTTAGTACATGGGTGTAATGTAAAAAATATTGAGAGTACAGGGGCCTTAAGGTGGGTTTTTCCAAAAATGTATTAAAAGTTCCAAGGAAATCAAGAGGAGTTCAAGATCAACTGAAATCAAAAGGAGCTCAACAACATTTAAGATTACTTAAGACTAGCTTAGGGTATATTTCTGATTAATCTTGTAATATTTGTTCAAGTAAAATTATGCATGATAAGCACATAAGAGCTCAAATGGTATTTTCATATCCATAAATTACAAAATAACATGTTTTCATGAATGATTTTAAAGCTTGGTTTTAAACATAAATGATTCATCATTTCAAGCTTTTCAGACTTTAAATATATATTTTATATTGATGAAAAAGTCTTTATTTAATTTCAAACCACTTGGATTTAAGTTAATATACCTTTTGTTTTTGAAACGAGGACTAAGATACAAGATTTTCAAAATCTTAGAAACCTAGGTTGACTGTGTAATGTGCTTAGGTCTACCGAACATCAATTTTTAGCTTCCAATGGTCATATGCTATACGACAATTGAACCTAATGTCTTCGGTCAACCGAACTTGGTAGAAACAGCCATAACGATTAGTTTTCAAATCAAATATAAATTGAATACTTTGTGGTCAGTATGTATTTGATCAAATATTTCTAATATGTTCATATTTCTTATTTTCGTCATCCAAAGAGCTCTAAATTTGCTTATTCATAATCCAGCTCAAATCAAGTACTTAAACTTATATTATTTGTTCATTTAATAGCTTTATTCATTATTGAAGCTTTGTTATTCATTTCTTTGTAATCCAAACACTTGGGGGTTAACTTCAATCCCCTTAAAAAAAGTTTAACGGTTTGATCCACACCCAAAAGTTAGATTGGATAATCTTGAAGCTCAAATGATGGAAAATTTGAAGTGTTTATATGTGTAAATTTGTTTTATTTTTATAAACACTTTGAAATCGTATGTTACCAAACTCAATTGGTGAAAACATTTGATAACTTATTTTTAACCTTGAAAATCTTTTAATTAGTATCAAATGATAACTCATATACTAATTAAAATTGAATATCTTTATTAGTTTATTTTTTGCCTTAAATTATGAACATGTTTATTTCACTAATAAGTGTGCTTTTAATTGTTTTAAATTGACAAAATACATAAGTGTTTGTCATAATAAAAAAAAGGATATTATTTAGGTCTCCTCCCTTATATTAATTTTGATGATAAGAAACCATGTATCAAGGGTATTATGATAAAAGCATCCTCATGGAAATGCATGGATAAAAAATGAGTTCGAGATCAAAGGAAATTATAAGGAGCTCAAGATCAAAGGAAATCAAAAGGAGCTTAAGATCAAAGGAAATCAAGATGATCTTAAAAATATTCAAGATTAGAGAATATTAGCGTATGATATATTTCTTATTAATCTTATCATGCTTGTTTAAGTAAGATTATGCATGATAAGTACTTAAGAGTTAAAATAGAATTTTCATGTGTATAACTTACAAAATTACATGTTTTCATGAACGATTTTAAATCTTGGTTTTAACTGATTTATCATTTCAAGCTTTTTGAACTTTAAATATATATTTTATATTGATGAAAAAGTCCTTGTCTGATTTCAAAATATTTGGATTTATGTTGATATATCTTTTGGTTTTAAAATAAAGACTAAAATACAAGATTTTCAAAATCCTAGAAACCTAAAGTTGACCATAGAATGGGTTTAGGTCGACCGAGTGTCAACCAAACTTAGAAGAAATGGTCACGACGACTAGTTTTCAATGCCAACTATAGATTGAATGCTTTGTGGTCATTTTACACTTGATCAAACATTTCTAATTTTTCATATTTCATATTTTGATCATCCAAGAGCTCTTAACTTTCTAATTCATATCCAAGCTAAAATCAAATGCTTAAACTTGTAGTTGCTCAATTAGGATATTTGTTCATTGTTGAAGTTTTGGTCTTTATTTCTTTGTAATCCAAATATTTGGGTCAACTTCAATCCCTTAAAGAATATTGTAAAAAAATTAATCCACTCTCGGAAGTTGGATTAGATTATCTTCGAGCCTGGAAAGAAGAGTATAATGGTTTGGTTTACTCTCGTGAAGTTCAACCGGTATAGTGAGTCCTCAAGCGGACGGTCTTGAGTGTTGGACATAGGCGGGAATTTCCAAACCACATAAAACTTTTGTGTGTACAATCTCTAACTCTTATCTATTTTACTTTGCATTTGTTATGTTTGGATATTGTTGAGATATTGAGTATGATTAGATGATATTTGAGCATGAATTAGTTAAATAAAATTGAATATCATTTATTGAGATTGTTGAATTTGTGGGTGGAGTTGGGTGCTTGGAGTATTTGATTGAATATTGATAATTGGGAGAATTAGACTTGAATTGTAAAATTGAGATTATTTAGTCTTGAAGATTTTTAGCTCCCAATTTATTCCCTCTCTTAGGTTGTTTAAGCCATACCTTTAGGGAACTTCAAATATTATGCATTTATTATTCATTTTGGACTCTGGTGGACTCGATGAATTGACATATATAGATTGACTCACAAAGGAGGCCCTCGACGCGACTCGAGCCAGGCCTTTTGAGTCATATAAGGGTTGGAAGCGTATTCATAATGTTATCCATTAGGCCATGAGGGGTCATATATATGTTGAAAAATGAAACTTAAATTTGGGATGCCAATAATATGTGCCTATATCTAGGCTTACACACGGTTCGGTTATGATTTCAATTACGGTTTGGCCAAAGCTGAAATCGTAAATCTTAACCGTAACTGAACCATACAGTTATGGTTCGGTTACGATTGAACCATATTTTTATTCGGTTGTAGTTCGATTACGATTTGAAACCGCAACTATATGCATGTCTACCTATATCAGTCTTTTAAGAGGGTTCAAAATTTATCACCTCAATACTAAGTACCTATTGAAAATCATTAATTGTTATGAATCTAGGAGCGTGGCCTCCATTCAAAATTGTAGGTAATGAAGAAGTAAAAGAGATTAACTTGGAAAAAATATAAGTGCATGATTTTGGCATATATGTATAGGGTTGGAAATTGATTTATCAGCCTTTCAATAATAAATTACATAACTTAAAGATTTAGTAGGTATTAGCTAGTTTATTTGGTAAAATGGCTTCAATAAAAATTTAGAGCAATGATGATTTCACTCTGCACTAAATCATTTGAGGATGAGTTGGGGAATCCCCAAATATATCGAAAAAGGAGAATCAATCTTAAATGAATTCGGGGTGTCTGCAGTAATAAATTCCCGTGTCAAGTAATAATTTCTAAAAAAATTTATTTCTCTTTAAATCACGATTATTGGATCGCGACTTAACGATCGCAATTGTGCCATGTACTGTAGCCCCCGAACCCATCCTGAGTTGTTTAAAATCTATCACAAAATTAGTTTTGAAAAAAAAATCTATTTTATTTATATCAGATTTCATATCATTTCTCAATTTAACTAAAGGAAAAAAAAATGGGGCAAGAATTGCATAATTTCCTATAAGAGAGAAGTGTTGGAAAAATTTGAGTAAAATATATGGCCATCAGCTACAGTCATAGTAAGCCCAATAGGCTTCAATTACCTATCAAATTCATATTTAAATTATTACAAAAAAAATAAATAAATAGATAAAAGAGAAAATAAATTAAAAGAATAATAAACAAAACACTAAAAATAAACAATTTATAACAAAAGTTGAGCTACAGGCCTTTTCTATTGAATGAATAAATTAACAAAAGTTGGGTGAGATCATTATCTCTAAACAATATATGATAAATTACAAATATAAAGATACAAAGACCATTAAAATGGGGACCAACAATAAATAAATTAATTAATTAATTAAATTAAATTAACAAGTAACAACAGCAAGCAAAGCCGAAGTGCAAAGCTATTCTCTCAGTTTGGGTAATCATGGAATAGGGAGTTTATGAAGTCGTCATCCCAACCCTGCAGTGAAAATTAGAACCAAAAATTGTCAAGTGAAGTTGATATAATTTTCCATGAACTTGAAGTTTTTAAAATGAAGAAGCCATTTGATAGCTTATAAACTATATATAGACATGCCTGGTTTTCTGCAGGAGCATTTGGCTCAGAGCTGATGATATTTTGGTTGCCCGGCTGCTACAAGTACACATAAACCATTAGGGTTAATTTGAATTGCTGCCTGATTTTACTAAATGCAATTGAATGAAGGCAGTAAATTTGTCTCGTTAAACTGATTGGACGGTTTCATATTAAAGTAATAAAATTATATTAATAAATCTATTAAATAAAAATTATATTGCAATAAAAATACATATTATAACAATAAAACATATTAGACTATCCTATTAAAAAAACACTATTAAATTATCTACAATTAACTTAATCTCTACAATTAACCTAATCTTTACAACTAATTTTTTATTATTAAATTATTAATTAAAATATCTCTACAATTATTATTTTTATTAAATTATAAAATTAAAATAATAAATTATTAACATAAGAAACCTATTACAATATAAAAACATAATATACTATTAATGTAAGAAACCTATTAATTTAATTAATTAATTAATATTTTAATTTATTATTATTAAATTATAAAATTAAAATAAAGAAACATATTATAATAAGAAAATATATTATAATTTCTCATTAAAATAAAAAACATATGTGACACTAAATCTCTATAATTAATTTTTTATTAAATAAAAAACCTATTATAATAAAAAAATATTATAATTTTATAAGAACTGTATTATAATAAGAAAATATATTATACTTTATTATCACAATTAAAAAATACGATTAAATTATAAAATTAAATTAATAAATCTATTAAATAAGAACCTTATTATAACAAGAAAACATATTATACTATCTTATTAATTTTTGAATAATATCATAGATAATCTGATATATATATATATAATTTCTAATAGCGTCACATGACACCTAACCTCTACAATTAATTTTTTTTATTACTTATTATAATAAGAAGATATAATATGATCTTATATTAAAATAAAAAAATATATATGTGACATATAATCTTTACAATTAATATTTTTATTATTAAATTATAAAATTAGAATAATAAATTATTAAAATAAAAACTTATTACAATATAAAAATAATAATATCCTATTAAAATAAGAAACGTAAATAGTAGTCGCTCACAAAACCTAGTCAATTTTTTGGATTTCGGGTCTATTATTATTTGTTATTTTATTGTAAATTATTATTATAAATTTTTTATTTCATGAATTTTTTATTATTTATTGTGCTTTAGGATGTAAACTCTGACTATCAACTCTTGCACAGTGAATTAGAAATATTATTTGAGAATTGAGAGACAAACGAATGAGGCATATATATTACGTGTAAGTAAATCAATTGTCTCATTTAAACTATAAAACTAACAATATCCGGAGTATTTATAAGATCAATATCTAAAATATATGTTCAACTCGCACAAAGTGCAAACCCTATACTATTTAGGTTCAAACCAAAAGTTTTGGGGTTTGAAACCACCTCAGGTGGGTTAGAAAAAAATTTAATTACCAACTATGCTATGCATGATGATGAAACTTAGTGTAACGGTAAGATTATTGTATTGTGTTCTGGAGGTCACGAGTTTGAGTTGTGGAAACAACCTTTTTTCCCGGAAAATAATGGCGGAAAAATAATGGTAAAACTGCGTACATATCGAATCCTCTCCAAAACCCATAGTGTAGGAAGCCTAGTGGGTTGTACTATCCTTATCAATTATTCTATGCTTAGATTTGAAAACAAAACAAAAACAGAAGCAATCATAATCAAGTGAAAACTAGACTTGCCTGACTAGGGTTTTGGTCAAAGCTCGAATGGTAATCATTGAAGGGATATGCATTGCTGCTAACAAATTCTGGGTTCACAACTTCTTCAATCTCCTGAAGCTGGGTACAATAATTTTGATTTGATAATTGCAAGTAATTAATAATGAACGAGTTTGTATATATAAATATCATTAATTAATTTATATAATACAACAAAATAAAGTATGAAATTAAGGGGTAATTAAGAACTGGACATGCCTGATCAAGAGTTGGTTCGTTCCAAGGACTAGGAGCATTATCCCCAACAGCAAATGTCACAGAAAGGTCCGGATTCTGGGATTGGTTGATTGGAAGATTGTGCTCAGCTTGATGTGTGCCAAGGCCACTACCAAAGTTAGGATTCACTACACCTTCCCCGCCCTGTTGCTAGTCAATTAGATATTTTTGCTATTCATTATTTCATAATAAGGGTGCCAAGAAAATAATTAAGAGTAAATTAAGACGACTCTGAGGAATAGGCCACCTAAATTGTGGCCTACTGCCCCCACTTTTGGGAAGAAACAAATTTCGATGAAAATTTTGTGGTCTTTAGCTCCCAAATACTATTATTATTATTATTATTAATTAATACCATTTTCAAGAGAGCCATTCAAACTCAGAGAGTATGCATTCAAATAATAAATCTTTCTTACCTGATGAAAAAGGAATTGATAGTCGGATGGGTCAAAGAGAAAGCTACAGAAGTCAATGCCTTCGCCAAATTGTTCAGGTTGAGCTGTGTTAGCACTGACAGGAGCATTATTATAATCATTATCCATCAGACCAAGATTATTAAAATCATTTTGTCCATTGTTTCCGAGACCATGTTGTTGCTGTGATGACAATGGTGGCAGCATTGAAGTATTTTGCTCTTCATTGGCACCAGGAAATGCAGAAGAAGAAGAAGAAGACTCATCTCCCGGAGCCAAATGATGAAATGTGGCATTCCCCATTACTCCAGCAGTCACACCTTCAATGGCGGCAGTCCCTTTGGTCCTTTGACCTGCACTAACGAGCTCATCAT
>SKCR01046566.1:0-41459 GCA_019454045.1 Zanthoxylum bungeanum
TACACACACACACGGCTGACACACCCAAAAAACAAACCAAAAAAAAACTTTTTCTCACACCTTGGACACCACTCACAAGACAAAACACACAAACAAAAGACAAACACCAAAGTTTCTCTTCATCTTTATCTTTTGGACGTGAACTCCAACCACAAAAAAAGCCCACCACCGACCAGCAAACAAAACAAACCCAAATTAGCAGCCCCATATCACCGAAAACAACCCCAAAATAACAGTCCCTAATCCATGAAAACACAGCCCCTAAATTGTGAAAACAACCAGCCAAAACAACAAAAATAACCTGTAAAAATAGCAAACAAAAACCAACGAAACAACCCACAAAAACAACCACCGAAATCATAGAAAACAGCAGTAAAAAACAACCCAAAACAACAGCCCAAAAATAGTGAAACAGCGAGTAGAAACAACGGAACAGCGAGTAGAAAATAGCGACCAGCAACTAGAAAAACAACAAAGCTTCAATCATTCCGGCGACAGTTTAACGCACTTTCAAGAGCAACTTGAAAGGTAAGACCTGAGGGCACCCTTTACTATATTTATATTGATGTTCTGGACGCGGCATGTTTGGTTGGACGTGAAATACGTCCAGCCGGGCATGCGAGGTCCTACATTAAAAACGGCCAAAAATTTTTATCACATTTTCTTTCTTTTATTCTTGTTATTTATCTTTCTTATCCATTTACTGTTATCTATTATTCCGCACTTAGTTTCGTTATTTATCTTTATTTTATTATTTCGTATTTACTTTATTGTTCATCTTTATTTATTATTTTGCCTTCACTTTTTTTTGGATAAAGTAAGTATATTAACCAAACAAAACTATACAAGAGCAAAGGGGCATACCCCAGACCACTAGAGAGGATAGGCCTTCCTAGAATAAAAGCCGAAAGGTAACAAGCATAATAATATCAAAAGAAGATGTCATCAGGCAAGTGTCAAGAGAGGTGAAGCCATTTATTATCATAAGATGGCTTCACCTTCCTCAAAGAGCTAGCACGAGTCCGAACATCAAAAACAATGTCACAAAGAAGAACAGAAACAGGGCGAGGAGGCCCATCATGGGTGCGGGCATTCCTCTCCCTCCAGATATGGTAAACAGACGTGGCGAACGACAGCCGAACAAGAAAATGACATAAAGATCGATCGGTAAACTGATTCATCCACTCAATAGTCTGAAGCCAATCACGAGATCTCCAATTTATCCCACACAGAGCCAGCATAGTCGACCAGACTCTCGAGGAGAAATAGCACTGGAAGAATAGATGATCAATATCCTCTCATGACCAACCATAGAGGATACAACGCGAGCAAGCAGAGATACTGAATCTCATCAGAAAATCATGGGTACAAAGGCCTCCATGGATAGACAACCAAAGCAGAAAGGAATAGCGAGGGATAACTCTCTATTTAGTTTCGTATTCAGTTTCGTTATTTACCTTTCTATTTATTTATCTTTATTTTATCGTTTCGCTTTTACTTTTGTTTATGTTTTGCTGTATTATTTCACATTTACTTTCATGCCCGTTTACATTGTGTTAATGATTGTGTGTGTTATCCCTTGTGGTATATCGGATGGAAACTCAGACATAAATTCCGTAGCCGAATCCGAATGGACGGTAGTGTGATCTGTACTTGGGATACAACTCCACTTACCGCTCGAGAAATATTCATATAGGTGTGTTTATGTCATTATTGATGCTATTTTTGTAAGAATGTTCGAACGCATTTTCGAACGCAACTCGAACGCAAGCATTCTGCCTCAAACTGTTCGAACGCGTTTTCAAACGCTACACGAACGTGAACTCTCTGGAACACTTTGTTCGAACGCGTTTACGAATGCTACACAAACGTACACACTGGACAACCTCTGGGACTGAGGTAGCCAAGGTTCACCCTTGTAGCGTAGGAGAGAACGATTTTGTGTACCCCACATTAGTACATAAAATAAGCCGTACCTAGGACAAAATAGACTTACCACGAGTGTGGAAGGAATAAGGTTGGAAGGATATATACTACTTTGATAACCACATGTATCTCATGCATCACATGTGTACATACATCATGCTAACCCCTTGTTTTTTAACAACCATCATAGTTATCCGTTGGGTTAGAGAAGAAGGAAGACTTGTCAAGAAGAGGTTAGCAAGCATGAGTGCGTCAGACAGTGAAGGTTCCCACATGGATCAATTAGAGACCAACATCACCAAAATTACTGAACAACTACAAGTTTTGACCAACGCTATGGCCAGTCTGACAGTACCCCGTATAGCCAAAAACAGAAAGTTTTACGGCCAGAATAAAAAGACCCTTAGGGGGCTTTTAGGGACCAAGCCCGCTCCTTCTGAGGTCTCCGCTATCAAAAACAGGCGATTCTCCAATTTTGGTAGACCTTTGTCAAAGGTGTTTGAAGAGTTGAAGAGGCAAGGACTCCTAAATCCCTTAGAACCTAAACCACTTCCAAACCCTGTGCCACACTACCTCAACCTAAACCTATATTGTTACCTCCATCAGTAAAAATGCCACGAAACTAACAACTGTACCCGCCTTAGGCATGAAATCCATGACCTCATTGACACCCATAAAATACCTGACCCGGAAAAGAATAACCTAACACATAGAAACCCTCTACCCAACTACTACTATGTTCCACCACCCACCTACATGATCAACTCCGGCCTGCCCAAAAGCTTTGTCCTCCAAACTCTTAACCACCAAGCTTCTCGCATAGGGATATGAGACAGCAGTAGTAAAGATGAAACATAGCAGATGAGGGATTTCTGGGAAAAATTCTCGAGCAGTGACAAATAGGAGGTTGCAAAAGAGGGAAATAAATGGGAAGAAGAACTACTACAGTTGGAGAATCTGACGTTCGAAGAAAGCAAGAAGATGAAAGAAGACAAGGTTGCAAATTACGGAGATGTTTATTTTCCTGATCTTATTCGATTGTAATCCTGCATTTATTAATCGTAAAGACATTGATTTTGCTTACTTGTTCGAGTCTTTTCCTATTAGTCCTTAATAGTTAAGCATAAGTCCAATGACGAAATTGTTTGCTTTAGGGTGAAACCTTAGAAACGATAAGTTCTTGATGTACTTTTATCTGATACTTTGAGTAGTTGATCTATGTTAGACTCGTACGCACTTAATTATAGGTTTTAGCAGTGAAAACCTGAGTAGTTGGCAAGGTGCCTAGTCGAAGAAATTGCAGGTCGATGAATGACCGTTAGCTTAGATGTCTATCTTGATTTGCTTGTGTTATGATGTGTGGTATGGTTGAAAATAAAAGAAAAGTCTCTAAAGAAAAAAAATTAAACCACTTATAACCGATAAGCGTGAAGCTACCCATGGGCGAGAATTAGGACCACCATGAGGAGAAATGCTACCTTAAAGGGTATGTGTGTTGACAAAAAAAATAGAGAGACAAAAGAAAAGAAAATAGAAAATCATACCATATTGAGCACAAAACAAAGCAATTGCAGAGTATTAAGGTTTAGTGATTAAGATTTAGTTATTAAGATTTAGTTATTAGGTTTTTCGTTCTTTTCTTCTCTACTTTTCTTCTTCTTAATTTCTTTTTCTTTGTTATTTGTTTTCTTGATGGCATCTTCTAGCCATGGGGGTGAGGCCATGGTTTCAACCATGGTAGGAGTTGTCCAAGTTTCGGATTTGACCAATGGTGGAGTAGTTCGAGATCACATTAACAAAAATGATGGTGGTGATGTTCTACATTCGGCTATAGTGCTAAGTGATGGTAGTTATCCAGATCAGAATGAGATGCAATGTGGTGTTTTGAAGGAGGGAGACTTTATAAATAACAATTTTGGTAAGGCCAATGATGGTTCGGCCATTGCTCAATATGACGAGATGAAGAACTCTTTAGAAATGGTGGTGGCTGATGTTGTTCATGAAGTGTCTCCCTTATCTATAGCTGATGGTTCGACCTCCTCTGGTCTTCTTGCTAAATGTACGCTTTCAAAAGCTTCATTGGGTGTTATTGGAGATAAATCTCGTGTTACTATATTGAAGCGTAAACCTAGTGACCTTGTTCCATCTCTTTCTTCTTTTTCTTTGAATGGCAATGGTGATATGCTAGAAGCTAGAATTGGTGTTAGGGGCAGTAGAGGTAATTCCTCTATATTGTCTAATTTGGAGGAGGGAAAGTTTTTTGAATTTTCAAAGAGTATTAATGACAATCCTTTGCTTAACATTTGAAATCGAAAGTTGCTTCTCATTCTAATGAATTACCTAAATTGTATTCGGCTGAGTTGGGCAATTTATGTGAATTAGCTACTAATATGGAAGGTGCTTATTTTGATAATTCAAATGGTGTTAATGACCTGCCATGTGCGAATTGGCAGTTAATGAGGAGAATAATCACATGCCATTTATTGCTTCTTCTGATTTGGTAAACGAAGTTGTTAATGATATTTCAAATGGTGTTAATGACCTGCCATGTGCGAAATTGAATTCGGTTGAGATAGGCAATTTACGTGAATCAGTTAGTAATATGGAAGGTGTTTGTTTTGATAATTCAATTGGTGTTAATGACTTGCCATGTACGAATTTTGTTAGTAAATGAGGCGATTAATCACATGCCATTTATTGTTCCTTCTGATTTGGTAAATTCAAATGGTGTTAATGACCTGCCATGTGCGAATTTTGTAGTTAATAGAGAGAATAATCACATGCCATTTATTGCTTCTTCTGATTTGGAAAATGGAGTTACTCTAGCTAATAAATCTGGTTTCAAATCTGATCGTATTAAAGGGAGTAAATATGGAAAGCTTTAATTGTGATTTCCCTCCTTTGAAAAGACATGATAACCTTGGCATTAATGTGATGGGGCCGTATTTAAATGGGAAGGCTGATGTTAATTTTATTTCCAAAGATAAGTGTGGTGAGGTGGCATCTGAAGTGGCTGTTGATGTGGCACGTTTTAACCATGGTGTTGTGGATAAGTCTAAAAATGGAAAAAATGTGAATGGAACCTCTAGTTATGCGCATATTCTTGGTGGTTCAAATGTTGAGGGGAACCAGTTTTCTTAATCTAGCTCTGTTGCACTTGAGTTTATTAAACCAAATATTATTGATATACGTATTAAAGTTTGCCCTCCTTTGGATGTTGCGGAGGAAGGTAGTTTGGTGTGGAAGAATACTTTGGTTGGCAATTTTGTTGGCAAGAAACTTCCTTTCAAGGTAGTTAATTCTATTGCTCATAGGATATGGGGAGATATGGATTGCATGAGGTGTTATCTTATGACAATGGATTTTTCTTCTTTAAATTTGATAACTTTCAAGACGCATGTGCGGTTATGGAGAGAGCTCCATGGCATATAGCCAATCAGCCATTAGTTCTTAAACATTGGCAACCTGGTTTGCCTCTCGCCAAAGAAGATGTTCATAAGGTTCCGGTGTGGGTTCGTCTATACAATGTTCCATTAGAGTATTGGACTTCCAAGGGGTTGAGCTTTGTGGCTAGTGCTGTTGGGCGCCCACTTCATGCGGATCATATCACTTTATCTCAAATAAAGCTAAGTTATGCTCGCATTTGTGTTGAAGTTGATGCAATGGATACTTTAGTTGAGGATTTTGACTTTGAATGGTTCAATGGTAGGTGGATTAAGATTCGGGCTGAGTTTGAATGGATTCCTATCAAGTGTTCTTCTTGTGGGGTATTTGGCCATACATTGGGTACTTGTCCTAGTAGAGTACCTAAGGATGAGGAAAGCAAGCCTTCTAAAGTTTGGATGCCTAAACCTATAGATTGTTCGGCAGGTACGAGTAAAAATAAGGAGAAGGATAAGGAATGTGTAACAGTTTCAAGGAAGAATAAGGGTAAGGGTGTGGTGAAGGCAGTTGACACTTTGCCTCATGAGGAGTTGGCTTTAGTTCTAGTTGATTTCTCTGAGATAGGTTCCAAAGGTGTGGACATTATTGTTTGTGTTGATAAGGAAGAAGGGGAATGTTCCCCTTTAGTGAGAATGCCGAATAACAAGAAGCCTGTAGATCATAGTAATGAGTTGTGTTGTACGGTGGCTTTGTAAACCAAGGGTACCGATTCTATAAATGGTGAGGAAGCCATATCTGATCTTGGTAAGGAGGCCGTAAATGAGCAATGTGAGGATGATGTATCACCCATTCGTATTGATAACTCTTTGACATTGAAAGATAAAGATTCTTTAGAGAAGAAACGGTTGGGTCAGGGTGGTAAAAATAAGAACTATGGTGGTAAGAGGGGTCGGAAGAGCCATTCACCTCATGGTGGAAGGTGGAGATGATCTGTTGTGCTGGTTTTCTCTTTATTGTTTAAATGATTTTTGGTTGTTGGAACATTCGGGGTCTTAATGACCCTACAAAGCAGGCTGAAGTTCGAAGGTTTTTCCATGATGAGAAGCTTTCACTTTGTGGACTGGTTGAGACTAAAGTTAAGGATGGTAATCTTCTACATGTGTCTCGTGCTATTAATCCTTATTGGAAGTTTGTTTTTCAATCAGATGTTGTTCCTTTTGGAAGAATTTGGGTATGTTGGAACCCCTCGGATGTGGATGTTATTATTATTCGGTCTTCTCCTCAAGCTATTCACTGTCGTGTTGCTCATGTTTCTTCTGCTTGGAGATGTATGGTAACAGTGGTTTATGGAGAATGTAGTTATGAGAAGCGTCGAGAACTTTGGGCTGACTTGGTTGCTAGTGGTTGTGAGTTTGACACCTCTATGTGGTTAGTAATGGGGGATTTTAATGTAATTTCCGATCATTCTGAGCATCATGGTGGGAGTTTGGATTGGCCTTCTTGGAAGGATGAGTTGGGTTTGTGTTTGGGCCGGGTTGGTTTGGTAGATTTTCAGTTTTCGGATTGTAGGTATACTTAGCATAATAAACAGATTGATTCTCATATTTGGCGGAAACTAGATCGGGTGGTGATGAGTGGTAATTATATCACTATTTCCCACTCATTTAACCTAATATTTTGTATAGTTTCTTGAGTTTTGTGAATATTTTGATGTGTTTTGTGTTATTTTGTAGATAAATAAAGTTTCAGGACACTTTGGAGGTGATTTGGGCAAAAACAGTGAAAATTGGATGAAAATGGAATTTTGGTAATTTGGGCGCGTCGCGACGCCTAACATGCGCCGGGTCCACAAATCAGAATCTGAGAATAGTTTGACTTTGTTAACGTACGCCGTGCCACGTGTCACCATCACAACCGATCTTCTAACATGCGCCGTGCCACGTGTCATCATCCTACGGTGCCGACAGTCACCATCGCCACGTGTCACTCCACGTCATTGCCACATCATCATCCACATCACCAGGTTGACCGAGTCAAACTGCCACGTCATCATCAACCAATCACAGCGTGCCACGTGTCGCGATTCTATGGTGCCGACAGTCAAATTACCACCTGTCGCAACATCAGTGCCACGTCATCGCCACGTCAGCATCAATTATTGGCTCTCTTATCCCTATCTGACACGTGGCGGATAAGAATCTAACCGACCAATCAAAAGCCGCCACGTGTCACAATAATTGAGCCCCAACCACCTTGCCACATGTCACCTTATCACCTTATCCAGAATCTTCAACCGACAAACTAGAAGCTGCCATGTCGTCCAAACGGGCGTCGCGACGTGAGCTGGGCGTCGCGACGCGCCACCCTTACTGACACCTATAAATTGAGCGCGAAATTCCAGTTTCAGATGTACCACACTCTCTCATCTCTTTGATGTAAAGAGGGAGTTTCTCTCTCTAGTTTCTTTTAGTTTTTAGTTTTTAGTTTTGTAAATAATTTTAATTACGTTCTGTAATAATAATTATTTACTTTCTTATTTTTTTTTACCATTTTTACTATTCACCATGAGGAGGTAACTTCCCCAGCTAGGGTGAAATGTAATTCTTCTACTATTGCTATTTAGATTAATCTCCCTTAAATATAATATATTCACTATTTAAAATATTGACTTAAAAATGATACCGCTATATTGGTCGGTTTGTAATTCATTTTAATCTGGTTTAAACCTGACTAATCAAGGATAACGCCAGATTGGTCGGTTGGTAATTAAACTTTCTTACCACCTCTATGGCAGGTTCATGGACAAATCTTTTTACCGCCTTAATGGCTGGTTGGACTTAATTTGACTTAATCAGGATACCGCCTATATGGCTGGTTGGTAATGTTATCACAAGTTGATATATTATATTATGGGAGATATCTAAATTAGTAATAGTAAAAGTAATTCCTTTTACTTTAGCATTTTATTTTATTGTAATTTACTTTTCAGTATTTACTTTACCACATTTTTACTTTATGTCTTTTATTTTCAAGTTTTACTAGCCCTAGTTATGTGTTGTAACTAAATTAGTTATCTGGGGTTGTGATGACTTTTAATATCACCGGTTTATAAGAGGTTAGATTATAGTTTGGGTAATATAAAGATTTATTTATTGAGTCTTAATCTTAATGCTTTTTTTCATTAACTGGCCATTAATAAAATTGAACTGGGAAACTTAAAATGAACTAGACATAGGGATTTTAAGTTTAAGACCTTAGACTCAATAGCCCACGATCTTCCTTGAGGATAGATAACCCTTTAATAGATTTCCTTACAGGATAGACATATACCTGTAGGGCGGGGGTAGTGTAGGCACTGTATTTTTACACATAAGTCCCTATGATGAGTCTCATTTTGGAGACACTACCTGTTAAGTCACGGAGGTCACGGAAAACAGACATCGGAAGGGGAAATTCAGAATAAACAAGGTTCACTGTTTTCGTTCGTGCTGCGTTCGTGTATGCGTTCGAACGGCAAACAGATTGCAGGCATTTGTGCCGCGTTCGAGGAGGCGTTCGAACGGTGTCGGTAATTCTGGTTTTGCTGCTAGCCTCACATCAAGCCCAATTCGCCCAAGCCCACTTAAAACACATATTTAACACATGGTGAAATCAAAACAAATCTAAAAATCACATACCAAATTAAAAAGATGTCATGCCTAATTAAAATCAATCAACCAATTATATTCCCAATCAAATATATATTATTCCTAACTTAAAATATTGCATTCCTAAACCAAGCCAATCAAATCCCTTGCTTTCCTTGTCCAACACCAAATCAAATCCTCTCTTTAATGCCAAATCCCATTCCTTGTGAGACAAGGTGAAACCCTAACCCTTCCCTACATAAACAACACTAAACCAAAGCCATTCCCGGCTCTCTCTCCAATCTCTCTAGCCCACGCCCAAGACCTCTCCACTCTCTCACATTGCACGAAAATAACAAGAAAAATACAAGCAAAGAACCTCTCCTAAGTCACCGCATTCATCAAGAAAATAACAAGAAAAAGTTCTCTTCATCTTCACTCTCCCATTGCCGAAATCATACCCTAATATAGCAGCCCCTTTAACACTAAAACAGTAGCCAAATCATGCCCAAACCACCCCCTATACAGTAGCCAAACCACCACCCAACACATCAGCCATACAACCGAAATTAAGCATCAAAACAGCCCTTCCCTGCACGCAAAACAGCCCTAAAAAAATAGCAGCTCATTCACCGAATTTCAGCCCTTCAAACAGCCCCCAAAATACCCAAAACAGTCACCGAAAAAAAAACCTTAAAAGCAGTAATATAAAAAACAACAACCCAAAACCCCCCTAAAAAACACAAAAACAGTCCACTAATAGACCTGAAACAGTGAGCAGAATACAGAGAAAACAAGAGCAAAACGGAGACCAAACAGCAGGAAAACAGGAGCAAATCGGAGTCAAAAGCAGCAGCAAAAGACGGAGAACGACGACTCCAAACAGTGAGACAACGAACGAGAGCAGTGAACTAGTGAACCGGAAGAGTTACGGAGCATCCACCCTTCCGACGATCGTGTGCCGTACATCCGAGAGGTGATTTAAAAGGTTAGACCTGAGGGTACTTTTCACACTCATCTTTATTTGATTTTTGTTATTTATCTTGATTGTATTTTAATTATTTGTTGAATCTTGTTTGTGTATGATGTGTGTTGTGGGTATTGGATGAATGGAAAAGTGTTGTCTCTTGTGGTATATAGGATGGAAACCCGGACATAAATTTCATAGCCGATTCTGAATGGACGGTAGTCTGATCTGTACTCGGGATACAACTCCACGTACCACTTGAGTCAACAGCACATTCTTTTTTTTATGTTGCTTCGGTTTATTTATTTTTTCGTTATTTGAATTCTGCATGTTGTTTATTTATGCATGATTCAATCGAGCGCATGGGCTTAGTAAGTGCAATGAAAGATCCCTTATTGGGAGGGGTTAAAGCCCTTTACCATGATGCTTTGACGCGCCGGTTGATGTGTGTTCGGTTGAATACAAGATACGTTCAATCGAGCATACTAAGTTTGATATTATTGTTTTTAGTTCTTTGTATGCATGATTCAATCGAGCGCATGTGCTTAGTAAGTGCAATGAAAGATCCCCTATTGGGAGGGGTTAAAGCCCTTTACCACGATGCTTTGCCGCGCCGGTTGATGTGTGTTCGGTTGAATGCAAGATACGTTCAATCGAGCATACTAAGTTTGATATTATTGTTTTTAGTTCTTTGTATGCATGATTCAATCGAGCGCATGTGCTTAGTAAGTGCAATGAAAGATCCCCTATTGGGAGGGGTTAAAGCCCTTTACCCCTATATAGCTATAGGTTTCTTTCGATTGAGTCTCCATGATTACTTATCTTATTTGCTTTATTCCACCTGCTCTATATATACATTGTGTTTCTGCTAGCTTGTGGACTACACATTAGTTGACCATTCTGGGAATTGAGTTGATTTTTAATTGAATTGAGGAAGAACTCAATAGTGGTAAAAGGCAGTGATTGTGAGCACAGTATCGGGTAAAAGCCAATAGAGTGTAAACACGAGTGGAGTGATATCATTCGGTGTAAACACGTGAGATTGTGAGGATTTACATATTTGTTTTGCTTTTTATTATTTCTAATCTATTTGTGTAGTGTTGGGATGGCAGGTCCTTGTTTAAAACATTGATGATAAGATCGAGGTTTTGGATACTTTCAAAAGTGATATCCAAGATATTATGAGTGATTATAGAAGATCTTATGAGAAATGGAAAAAGACTTGGAAGGTAACTAAATATGCAGTGAATGAAGCTCAACAACCAAAAGCTATTGAAGTTGTGTGTAATGAAGTGAGAAGCACTTGTGATGTTGAGTGCATAGCGAATGAAAACACTTTTGAGGCCTTGAATGTTGTGAATTGTGTTATAAGTGACATGGTGAGTGAAAATGCTTGTGAGACCGTGAGCATTGAGGGAGTAAACACTTGTGAGGTAGTGTGCTTTGAGGTTGAAAAACATAGTGAAGCTGAGCAGGTGTGTGAGGAGGTCTTTGCAAGTATGGTTGAGATAGTGGCCACGAGTGATGATGAAGCTGTGAGAGCTGGTGAAAAGAAAGTAGATGTGGTAGTGAAGTTTTTCCATAACATTTTCTCTATTGTTTATGCTTTTTCATCGCAGGTACAAGTGGTCAAATATGATTCTTTTATATTTCAATATCATCGTCCAATTGATTTTGTCATAACTATCTATGATCCGGGTTCGGATTCGAGGACGAATCCATTTCAAGAGAGGGAGAATGACATGATCCAAGGGTCAACATTTGACATGAATGCAATCACACCCAAGGAACATTAGAGCCTTTGCAATTGCCAACAGACCCAATCACATGCCAAAGAGCTAAGAAGATCACAGACGCAATAGCGGGGCCAGAGTTTGCATATAATAGATGCATTCATCCTTCTAGTTTTTACTTGCCTTATGAGATTGATTATGATTCTAATTCTTTAACTCCTATGGATTTATTATCTTTGATTGTTATTAAGCTTGGGAGTATGAATGATAAGGGAAAGGCAGAGTTGGTGAGAATAATAGGTTTCCAACGCATTGTGTTTGACCCCGGCAATTGGGTGTGGCTTTATATGAAAGAGGAAAAGATCCAAGTTGCAACCAAGAGGAGATGGTCCATTTCAAGTCTTGGAGCGGATCAACGACAATACTTACAAGCTTGATCTTCCTGGTGAGTTTGGCGTTCCTGCAATGTTTAATGTTTCTGACTTATTTTATTTTTAATGCAGGTTCAGATTCGAGGTCGAATCCTTTTCAACAAGGAGGGAATGACATGAGTCCAACCACACCAGAGACATTACAGGATGCAGCTAACAACTTGGAGGAACCCATGCAGTTGCCAACAGGTCCAATCACACGCCAAAGAGCAAAGAAGATCAGAGAGGCCTTTGTGGGACTAGCTCGGAGCTATGTGACCAGTTGCAGCAACCAAGTCAAGTGCACACCAGAGACACATATGGGCATAACCAGAGAGGTCCCCAAGCTATTTCATTTGACCCAGATCAGCTCAGACTGAAGCATAGCAGAGCAGCTTCAGCACCAGCACCCTTTTGACCCGATTTCACCCATTTTAGGACTATGTTGAATTCGGCCAAATGGGGGCATTTTTGTCATTTGTGCTCGACATTTTGACTTTATTTATGATGTAATTAGCATGGTTGACTATGCCATTAGGCTTAATTATGCTTAGATTTGTACTTAGCCGGAAGCACGTCAATTTACTATAGCATGTAAGCACCTCAATTAGCTTAAGTGAGATTAGCTTCTAATCTTTGTTTTAAGTTTATTTAGGTGCAAAAGGACCTTAATGGTCGTGGTTGAGGTGCTTGTCTTAGGGTTTTGGTAATTTTAGCTCTAGGGTCATTTTAGCCTTTTTACTCTTTTGTAACCCTTATTATATGACTCTTCTTTGTATTTTTGGACAACCAACGTAATATACAACATTTTGAAAGAGAGAAAAGCTTGAGCTTTCCATGGCTATGGCCAAAACCTTGTTGAGGGAGGGATTCCCCTTTTCAAGTTCAAATTGACTTATCTAAGCTTGGCAACTTAGTGGCGTCTCCATTGCTAGCAAAATACAATCTGATTTCATGCTTGTGGTTATCATGGACGTGAGTTTCATGGTGGTTAGGGGCTGATCTTGGTTGGGTTTTGTTCCTAAAAATCAGTATTCAAAGTTCTTGGGGTTTTGAGAAAGATGCTTGGGGTTTGCTTGGTTTCCAACCCAAGTGAGTTCTTGTCAAGCTCCCTACAAGGAAGATTCCTTTTAAGTTTTTTGATTTTTGGGCTGAGCATCCAGATTTTGTGTCAGTGGTAGCTAAAGCTTGGGATGTGGATATTTGTGGTATTCCAATGTTTCAGTTGTGCAAGAAATTGAAGAGTGTGAAGGTGGCACTACAGAAGTTTAATTTAGATCACTTTTCTAATCATTCTGGAGGACCACATGTGTTAGGAAGAAGTTGGAGGGGGTGCGTGCAGAGTGCGCTACAAGAGTCTCCTTCTGATCCATTTCTGCTGAGTGAAGAGGTGAGATTGTCTTTGCTTTATGGAAATCTGAGTCGAGATGAGGAAAACTTCATGAGACAGAAATCCCGAGTTCAGTGGCTTAATCTTGGTGATCAGAATACAAAGTTTTTTTCCAAGCTATGAAGAATCATCATCAGAGAAGTAAGATTACTTCTATAACCACAGAGGATAATACTCGTTTGGAGGATCCTGCATTAGTCCAAGAGGAGATTGTGTCCTTTTATAGTACTCTGTTAGGGCCTCAGCCGAGTTTGCCAGATTTTGATCGAGATCTTCTTCACTCTACCATTACTCAGTTTGTTTATGATGAGCAGAGAGAGGTCCTTAGCCGAGAGGTTTCAGAAGAAGAGATTAAGGTTGCACTGTTTTCTTTAAAAGATCATAAGGCTCCTGGACCAGATGGTTTTAACTCAAGTTTCTTCAAGAAAGCGTGGTGTGTGGTAGGTGATGATGTAATTCATGTAATTCGCTCATTTTTTATCTCATGGAAGCTCTTGAAACAGGTGAATGCCACATCTATTGCTCTTATTCCGAAGATCCCTAATCCTTCTAAGGTCAAGGATTTTCGGCCTATATCTTGTTGCAACACTATCTATAAATGTATCTCTAAGATTATTGCAGATCGGATTAAGATTGTTCTTCCTTCTGTAGTAAGCTCCAACCAATCTGCTTTTGTGGCGGGTCGACGTATTAGTGACAATATATTATTATGTCAGGAGTTGGTCAAGAACTATCATAGGAGTGGTGGGGTGCCGAGGTGTACTCTTAAGATTGATTTGATGAAGGCTTATGATACAGTTCGATGGGATTTATGTTGGAAGTGCTGAGAACTATTGGGTTTCCTGAGAGGATGGTTGGTTGGATAGGAGAATGTATGACTTCTACTATGTTTTCTGTTTCTATTAATGGGGGGTTGAATGGTTTCTTTCCAGGAGGTCGTGGTTTACGTCAGGGGATCCTATGTCTCCATATCTTTTTGTTTTGGCTATGGAAGTTCTCTCGGGCTTACTTCACAAGATGACTCAAAAGCAAGGTTTCGGGTATCATTGGCGGTGTTCTAAGAATCATCTTACACATCTCTGTTTTGTTGACGATCTCATGATTTTTTGTCGAGCAGAGAAGGTTTCAGTTTCCATGGTAAGAGATTGTCTTCATCAGTTTATGGGGTTGTCTGGTTTGGTTCCTAATCCACCAAAGAGCCAAATTTTTTCTAGTGGTATTTCCTCAGTATACAAGCATGAGTTGCTCAGCCTTTTGGGTTTTCAGGAAGGCGTGCTGCTCCCTATGCGTTACTTGGGAGTTCTATTGATTTCTTCAAAACTTCAGGCTTCTGATTGTAATGTCCTTGTAGAGCGTATTATTGGTCGAGCTAAGAATTAGAGTTGTAAATCTCTTTCTTTTACGGGGCGTTTACAGCTAATTAAATCAGTGTTGTTTTCTATCCAGGTGTATTGGTCTTCATTGTTTATATTGCCAAAGACTGTAATTAGGAAGGTGGAGTCTATCTTGAGGTCATTTCTTTAGAAGGGTAGTGAGCTTGTTTCGACATGGGCGAAGGTGGCTTGGGATAGAGTTTGTTTGCCTGTCAAAGAAGAGGGTTTGGGGATTAAGAAGCTAGAGGATTGGAATAAGGCGGCTATTACTAAGCACTTATGGTTTCTCAATTCGGGTAAGGAATCCTCTTGGTCTACGTGGGTTCGTTCTTACTTGTTGAGGGGGCGTAGTTTTTGGGAAGTTACATGTCCTAGTGATTGTTCATGGAGTTGGCGGAAAATATTAGGCCTTCGTAATTTTGTGCGTCGTAGGATGAGGTTTCATATTGGGAATGGTGAGAAGGCTTTATTATGGTATGACAATTGGCACCCTCTGGGACCAATTGTGGATACCTTGGGAGAGAGAGTCATTTATGATTCAAGACTTTTTTTTGGTAACTGTTGGCGCTGGCCATCAGCGAGGTCAGCCAATCTTCTCCAATTGGCTTGTTCTATGCCTATGGATTTTGTTCCTTGTGATATGAAGGAGGATGTGCTGGTGTGGGAGGATGATCATAAAGGTATTTTTTTCCGGTCAGGAGTGCTTGGGATGCGTTGAGGGTAAAAGTAATCGGGTGAGTTGGTACCGAATTGTTTGGTTTCCAAAGGCCATTCCAAAACATGCTTTCATGCTTTGGCTCACGATTCAAGGAGGCCTTTATACTCAGGATCAGTTAATGGCTTTTGGCATTTCAGGTTGTTCTATGTGTGTGCTTTGTGGTCATTGGGGGAGGATAGAGATTATCTCTTCTTCAAGTGTTCATTTGCTTCTCAGATCTGGTCATCTATTTTGGCTAAATGTGATATAGATTGGTGCTCTCGTGACTGGATGCAGACTATTAAGTGGATGAAGTAGTATAGTAGTGGATCTTTGTGTCATTTACTTGTTCGATTATCCTTTGCCGCTGCAGTTTACTTCATATGGAAGGAGTGGAATGCTCGACTACATGACGAGTCTCCTAGTCCATATAAAGTTCTCTTGACCAATATTATGTTTACTGTATGGACTCGTGCTAGTTTGTCAAGAAATGTGAAGCTTTCATATGATAATAGATGGCTTCAACAATATTGGCAACTATCCGACGATATTTTTTGATTTGATTTTGCTTGTCTTTAGCCTAATTGGCTTTTGTTCTGTAGCTAGGAAGGCCTGTTTTCCTTAGCTCTCTGGGGTATGCCCCTGTGCTTTTGTTATTTCTTTGGTTAATATACTTACTTTATCCAAAATCATTGAGTTGATATCTAGGTTGGTTTGAGATATCTAGGTTGGTTTGACCCATCGATCCCAATTTTTTAAACGAAATCATTGAGTTGGCTTACCTGGGAACCAAGCTGTAAATGAACCTTTGCACACATACACTGTGAGTCTGGCTTAGATGATTTATTCAAATACTTGGATTTGAGTTGCATTGAGTGTTTTGAAGTTTCTATGGTTTCATTACTGGGCATTCTTTTAGGACAATAATATGTGTAACAATTGGGACTATTTTATAGCCCGTAATATAGTATGTCGATACGGAATGCCACATCACATAGTGACAGACAATGGAGTCCAATTTCAGGGAGAGGACCTATCTGGGAATCAGAAGACATGATTTTCAATATCCCAAAAGGATGAGGCAGCTTTCACAAAGGCGTAATCCACCTTGACCCAGTGCAGGTAGCGAAGAGCAGAAAGCTGAGCCAGGTCTGGGGACGACCAGTCTACCACCCCGCGGATAAGGGACACAACGGTACCTTGAGCCATGAGACCAAAGAGAATTGAGCAATCCCCAGAGGACAATTGGCAGAAAGAAACTGTAAGTAGGCCCAGGGGGCGACCAAAGACTTTTATAGGCAAAGGGCACCAAAGAGCGCAAGGAAGGCCTAACCAAGTATAACATCAAGCCAATAGGACAAAGAAAACTCATCAGAATAGGAAATGCATCTATGCATACATGCATACACGTCACATACACACGATTTTTGTTTTGTGTTCGCAGGCTTGGAAGAAAAAGAAAAGGCGGCGAGGACGAGCAACTCCTCGAGAATGAGGACAAGCAGGGGGACGAAGTGCCTCACCACCCACAATATCAAAAGTTTTTGGAACAAAACCCATGGGTCAAAGCACCTCGCCATCAACTCAAATCAGTTCGGGAACAAAATCCAGAGATCAAAGCACCTCACACTCGGTGGTTCGGGAATAAAACCCAGGGGTCAAAGCGCCTCGCCATCAACTCCACTCAATTTGGGAACAAAACCCACTCAGTGGTTCGGGAATAAAACCTAGGGGTCAAAGCGCCTCGCCATCAACTCAACTCAATTCGGGAATAAAACCCACTCGGTGGTTCTGACTAGAAACACACTTGGATTCGAAATCCAAGCAAACCCCAAGCAACAGACAGAACCCCAAGAACCACGGATTTGATTTTGTTGGAACAAAACTCTTTTAAGGCCACAAAGAACTTGCCCTTGAGAACCTTTAAGATGATTCCTTGTAGTGTTTTGCTAGCAATGGAGACGCCACTAAGCTTGCTAAACTTCGATAAGTCGATTTTAACTTGAAAATGGGAATCCCTCCCTTACAAGAATTCGGCCATAGCCAAAGCTTTAAGCTTTTGTGTTTACAAATTTCGTTGATTCTTCCAAAAAGAAAAATAAAGAAAGCTTAAATAGTGTTACAAAGAGAAACCCTAAAGGCATAAAGACAACAATGCCCCTAAAGGCTAAATTACAAAAATACCAAAGTCTTCAAAGGCTTGTGAAGCTTCATTCAGAACTGATTTGGGCCAAGTGAAGTGGCTTTGGGCCCTCTCTATTGAAGCCCACATGGGTCTCTATCTGTTTGTTACAATCGACCATAACACTCTGAACTAATCTCACCATTGCTTCTCTGAGTCTTTTGGTCCTCTGCCTCGTAATTGGCCCTTCTGGTACTTGTAATGGGTCTTTTACTTTGTTGTCGGCTTGGATCATGTCAGGTTCGGGAACAAAACCGAGGGGTCAAAGCACCTCGCCATCAACTCAACTCAGTTCGGGAACAAAACCTAGAGATTAAGCCATCTCACACCAGTAACAGTTCGGAAATGAACCATCTCACACCAGAAATGGTTCGAAAATCTCACACCGGAAATGGTTCGGAAATGAACCATCTCACACCAGTAACGGCTCGGAAATGAACCATCTCACACCAATAACAGTTCAGAAATGAACCATCTCACACCAGGAATGGTTCGGAAATGAACCATCTCATACTAGGAAAGGTTCGATAATGAACCATCTCACACCAGCAGCGAAACAACAGGTAAGTCCGGCAATGGCCGACGAACCAGGTAAGCCAAAAATACATGCATGACTTTGATAGGGTTGTCACTGTCACACACTACACAAGCCCCATCAAAGTGAGGGCGACTGTAGACACTGTATTTTTGCATAAGCCCAATGATGAGCCTCGTATAGAGGCACTACCTGAAAAGTTGCGGAAGTCGCGGGAAACGAATGCCGACAGGAAAACCTCCAAAGTTAGCACCTCACTGGATTCAAACTCACTAGCCCGCCTCAGATTCACTCATTCAGCCGCTGTTTGAAACCATAACCTCGGCCCATGCAACCCACACAACCCACTCGGCCTAAAGCCCATGCAACCCATCCATCCACATGCCCATGACCCACCACACCAAGCCCACATGTGCATTACCCACCACACCAAGCCCACACTACCATGACCTTCCCAAATAAAAAATCCCATGCAAACCACATGTTAAAATCCCCTCAAAATTACCTTCCAATTTAATAAGATTTGAAATCCCATCCCCACTAAAATTAGGAGATTGTGTTCCCTAAATAAATTAAGAAAATATATCCCATATTTACTCGATTTATTTCCTTGCTTAGGAGATCCTTTGTCACTATAAAAAGTAGGCTTGACCAAACCCTAGATGAGGCTCTCTTCTCTCAACCTAAAACACACACGACAATTCACCAAACACACACACGAAAATTCACCAAGCAAACCTAGAGACACACGGCAATTCACCAAACAAACCTATACACACAAGACTCTCTTCTCTCAACCTAAAACACACACACGGCTGACACACCAAAAAATAAACCAAAAACATTTTCTCACACCGTGGACACCACTCACACGGCAAAACACACAAACAAAAGACAAACACCAAAGTTTCTCTTCATATTTATCTTTTGGACGTGAACTCCAACCACAAAAAAGCCCACCACCGACCAGCAAACAAAACAAAAAAAAGGCCATCAATCACCGAAACATCACAGCCAAACAGTAGCCATCAACCACAAAAAATAGAAGAAACAATGCCCAAATTACCGAAACTGCCCCCAAAAAAACACCACCAAAAAAATGTAAAACAGTGAGCCAAAACAGCTACCCCATATCACCGAAAACAACCTCAAAATAGCAGCCCCTAAACCGTGAAAATGCAGCCCCTAAACCGTGAAAACAACTAGCCAAAACAACAAAACCAACCAGTAAAAATCTGAACTAATCCTGACATTGCTTCTTTGAGTCTTTTGGTCCTCTGCCACGTAATTGGCCCTTCTGCTACTTGTAATGGGTCTTTTGCTTTGTAAACCACAACAAACTTACCTAAAAATGCACTCAAAGCACGCTTGACAACTAAGGATAAGTTATTCAGCGGGTATGCAGCTCCCTCATGGTCACTAGCATCCTCCAACTCTGGCATCTCCTCCTCAACCTCACTATCGGTAGAGTACACCTCTCTACTCTTTTTATCAATCACTAAGGTATGCCTATTGGGACATTGTGAAGCATAGTGTCCCATGCCCAAACATTTGAAACACTTTACATCCTTATCTAGTAGCTGCACCCTCAGGTTTTGGTCTAGTTTTGCTCGGTTCTGCAGCCTCTCTTTACCCTTGGCACTAGGTTCGCCCCTAGGCTTATTAAAGCCTCTACTTAACTCGCCTCTAGGCTTGTCAAAGCCTCCATCTCGCTTCTCATTCGGAATCCATTTTCCCTTCCATGCAGAAGTACCATGAGTACCAAATCTGGATGTTGACCTTTTCTTGAGTTGCCTTTCTACCTTGATATCCATGTGAAGCATATCCTCCAAATCAACATAGTGATGCAACTCCACCATGTTTGCAATCTCTCTATTCAAGCCCCCTAGAAACCGTGCCATAGTAGCTTCTGCATCCTCAAATACATTTGCCCTGATCATGGCAACTTCTATCTCGGTGTAATAGTCATCAACACTCTTGGTCCCCTGATACAGATGTTGTAGTTTCTGATACAATTCCCTATAGTAATGGCCGGGTATAAATCTATTTCTCATGAGACCTCTAAGTTCTGCCCATGTCTGAACCGGTCTCTCATAATTTCTCCTCCGAGTAGAGACAAGCTGATCCCACCAAATCATAGCATAATCGGTAAACTCAATTGCTGCCAGATTGATCTTCTTCTCGTCTGAGTAGTGATGACAGTTGAAAATCAATTCTATTTTCTTTTCTCATTCTAAATAAGCTTCAGGATCATTTTTGTCGTGGAATGTTGGTATCTTGATCTTGATGCTACATAGATCACCATCTACATCTCCTCGTCTACCATATCCCTTCCTATCATAATCCCCTTTTCTGGCATCAAATGCACCTCTATCATCAAACCGTCTATCCCTCCTATCATTCCCCCTATCAAACCTCCTATTAGGCCTCTTATCATGCCTAGGCTGAAATCTCTCCTCAACATCATCAAGACCATCAGAATCATCAAACTCATTTTCAGCTTCCTCTTCATCTGGTGGTATATACTGTGGTGGTACACGGCGAGGTGGCACATTATGAGGTGGTGGTACATTCTGAGGTGGTGGTATATGCTGGGGTGGTGGTGCTCTGGGACCGCTACCAATTTGAATACTCTCTACAAAAAAATTTTAATATGGAACATACTAAATTCAACCAAAAAAATTTCACTTTTTTACTTTTTTTTTTTTAACATCAGATGCTGATACCGTGGTTCTGATTTCAGAGGCTGATTTAGGTTTTGATTTCAGAGGCTGGTTTTCAGGGTCTGATTTTAGAGGCTACTGGTCAGGGTCTGATTTTAGAGGCTACTGGTCAGGGTCTGATTTTAGAGGCTACTGGTCAGGGGCTGATTTCAGAGCCTACTGGTCAGGGTCTGATTTCAGAGTCTGATCAGGGTCTGAATTCAAAGGCTAAGTTTAAGGGTCTGATTTTAGAGGCTAAGTTTCAGGGTCTGATTTCAGAGTCTGATTTCAAGGTCTGAATTCATAGGCTAAGTTTCAGGGTCTGATTTCAGAGGCTAAGTTTCAAGGTCTGATTTCAGAGGTTAAGTTTCAGGGTCTGATTTTCAGAGTCTGAATCTGATGGTTTATTTATTTTATTTTTCACACTTTACTAGGGTTTTAGAAATAAATCACACAGCCGCCAAAGAACATGCTTATTTCTTCAACATATGCTAAAGAACATAATGTATATGACGAACTATATGAAGAACACAACAAAACCCAGATCCAGAAATAAACAAAGATTACGGACTGATATGAAGAACAACAACAAAAACCCAGAACTTGAACATGATAAAAGAAGAACATTTATGTAGAACACAACATAACCAGATCCAGAAATAAACAAAATGAAAACAGAAACAAGATCCAACAAGAACTGAAACGAAAATAACAAAGAACGAAAATAAAATCAGAATCAAACAAAAAGTAAAGATAGGAAAATTAGACCTTGGAACCCTGAGCTCTAGATACCAAATGACAAGAAACCCACTTGGATTCGAAATCCAAGCAAACTCCAAGCAACAGACAGAACCCCAAGAACCGCGAATTTGATTTTGTAGGAATAAAACCCTTCTAAGGTCACAAAGAACCTGCCCTTTTTTTTTGGATAAAGTCAAAGAACCTGCCCTTGAGAACCTTTAAGATGATTCCTTATAGTGTTTTGCTAGCAATGGAGACGCCACTAAGTTTGCCAAACTTAGATAAGTCGATTTTAACTTGAAAAGGGGAATCCCTTCATTACAAGAATTTGGCCATAGCCAAAAAGCATAAAGCTGTAATATTCTCTCAAATTCGTTGATTGTTTTCAAAATGAAAAATTAAATTACAAAAATACCAAAGTCTTCAAGTCTTCAAAGGCCTGTGAAGCTTCATTCAAAACTGATTTGGGCCAAGTGAAGTGGCTTTGGGCCCTCTCTATTGAAGCCCACATGCGTCTCTATTTGTTTGTTGCAATCGGCCATAAAACTCTGAACTAATCCCGTCATTGCTTCTCTGAGTCTTTTGGTCATCTGCCTCGTAATTGGCCCTTCTAGTACTTGTAATGGGTCTTTTGCTTTGTTGTCGGCCTGGATCATGTCAGGTGAGTGCGGCCTTAAATCTTTTTCGAGTTCACACTAGGTGGCGACTCTTTTATTCTCTGATTTAGTCCCAGCGGGCTACTCCGTACTCTCTACGGGCTGCGAGCCCAGCAGTGTCGTGGTCGCCGAGCATCATAGGCATAGCGGTAAACCCCGCTTTGCTCCTATAGATGGTGACTCCACTGGGGATAGAGAATCGGCCCTAAAATAATGTCTTGTAGTGTATGTGGCTTTGGCTTTGGTTACCCAAGTCTCATATATTTTGCATAGCCTTCTTACCCGGATGGTCTCATGCATCGTGAAGTCGCTTTCACTCAAGGCGGCGGATCATTATGTGGCGTCGTCACTCGTTGGCACGTACCTCAGGGTATAAAAAAAGCGCGCTTATTTGGTTGCTCGAACCCTTGAGTGGGGAGACCTAGTTGTGAGCAACCCTTCGTCGGCATGAGCCTTTATCCATACCCTTATAAGCCCACATATGAACCATAGTTATATGTCCTATAGAAGCTATCCATATGCTTGTGTTTGGGACCATCATCATTTGGATCCATTTGGACCTCTCATCATATGATACGAACTTGTTGGGCCATTTAAACTGGGACAAGTTTGTACCTTATGATGATTGGGCCAAAAGTTTTCAAAATGACAATGGGCCACCTTATGTTTGGCCCCCATATCATTTGAAGTTGTTTAGCCACCTTATCGCAAAAGTGTAAACCTGTTGGGCCTTTTCAACTGGGACAAGTTTGCACCTCGCGATAATCTGATTGAACGCTTTAAAATGATAACGGGCCAACTTGTATGAAAACCTTGATGGGATTAGAAGGTCCAAACGTGATCCGAATATGCCAAACGCATGAGTCCGATATCTGCACTGGCTTTTATCCAGGAAGGGTACGCCTTGTTATTGCATATTTGTATACTTTTTGATATCTCCAAGTCCATCCCCACAACCATGATTACCGAGGGCCCAATTTGTCGTTTCTAGACAATGGCACGATCCCCATAATAGGCTTAGTCAATATTGTAAATGGGCGGTCTTTGTCTTTTACCGATGAAAATGGACTGAGGTAGCCAAGGTTCACCCTTGTAGTGTAGGTGACGCGAAACTCACTTGGATGTTTAAGGCCAAGCAAACCCCTCACAACGGATAGAACCCCAAGCACCGTGAATTCGATTTTTGTAGGAACAAAACCCTTCCAAGGCCACAAAGAAGTCCCACAAAGAACTTGTCTTTGAGAACCCTTAAGATGATTCCTTGCAGTGTTCTTCTAGCACGAAGACGCCACCAAGGTTGTCACGCCTTAGATAAGTCAAAGTTGAAACAAAGGGGAATCCCTCCCTTAAGCTTGAAATTCGGCCATAGCCATGTTTCTTTGAAGAAATTCGAAATTTGCAAGTTATTATTGAAGAAGACAAAGTTTACAATATATAGGATAAGGAAAATTTAATAAAATGCCATTCAAAAGGTAAAAAGACCAAAAGGTCCTAAAACTACCCAATGGCTACATAAAGCTAAAGCCCTAAGTAGTCATTTACTAAATATTACAAATATCCCCTCCAAGATCTTTATGCAAGTGGCAAAAAGATCAAAAAGAAAAAGTCAACAAAAGTGCCATCATTTCTAAAGAAGGCCTAATAAGTCCTTTAACTAACTAACTTAGTTCTAATCCAATTTGACCCAAATGATCTAGTTAACTAAGTTATAAATAGCCTAACTAGAGTCAACATGTTAAGAAAAGGTCAAAATATAAGCTCATTTGGCCGAATTACATATAAGGCATAAAATGGCCAAATTCTTCAAAATGCTCATATCTTCAAAAATCGGCTATTGCGCGTCTTCGAGAATGACTTGGGCCACGTGAAATAGCTTTGGACCCACTCCATTGAAGCCCTCATGTGATGCTAATATGCCCAGGGGTTGTCTGTCACACTCGGCCATGGCACTCTGTGCTAGTCCCGCCATTGCGTCTCTGATCTTCTTAGCTTTCTAGCATGTGATTGGCCCTATTAGAACTTGTAAAGGCTCTACATATTACTAGCCGTGACATCTAATGCTCCTTGAATGGCTGGATTCGTGTCATTCCCTCCCATTCGACCTCGAATCTGTACCTGCATAAAAAAGAGTTAAGTCAGAAACATTAAATGTAGCAGACACATTATACTCACCTTGTAAATTCAGTTTGTACGCATTGTCATTGATCCGCTCCAAGACTTGAAATAGACCATCCTCTCTTGGTTGTAGCTTGGATTTACGTTGTTCGGGAAATCGCTCATTCGCATGTGTACCCAAACCCAATCACCAGGCTTAAATACCACACGTTTTCTTCCCTTATTGGCATGAGAAACATATTGCTCATTCTTTCCCTGTATGTGCTCCCTTGCTTTCTCATGTATGTGTTTCACCAAATCAGCTTTTCTTTTGCCATCTAACCCTGCATGCTCATCAATAGGTAATGGTAACAGATCTAATGGAGTTAGTGGCTGAAAACCATAAACAATTTGAAATGGTGATAGTTCTTTAATAAATTCAAACTCAAGCATCCTTGCATTCAATGAAGTAAGTAAAGCATACCTTCGCGATAGTGCATCAGCGATAACGTTCCTTAACTTGTTTGTAGCGGATTACATATGGAAATGTCTCAACAAACTCTAACCATCTTGCGTGCCGTTTGTTTAACTTACCTTGACCTTTCAAATGCTTCAATGACTAACCCCAAGGGGTTGCCTAAGTGGTAAAGGCTTTGGGCTTGAGTGGTTTGCTCCCTCTCAGGTTCAAGGTTCGAATCCCACTAGATGCATTTCTTTGGGGCCATGCCCCATGGTGTGAAAAGCCAGCGACTTACCCTGATCTGTGTTGGAAAACTTCTGAGGGCACGGGGCACAGGTCCCGGGGATTAGTCGAGGTGCGCGTAAGTTGGCCTGGACACCCCGGTTATCCAAAAAAAAATGCTTCAATGACTCATGATCTGTATGGATCACAAACTCTCGAGGCCATTAATAATGCTGCCAAGTCTCAAGGGCTCTCACTTGCGCATACAACTCCTTGTTGTATGTGGGGTATCTCAAAACTGCTCCGTTAAGCTTCTCACTAAAGTAGGCAATTGGACATTTTTCTTGCATAAGAACCGCTCCAATGCCTAATCCGGATGCGTCACACTCAATCGTAAATGTCTTCTCAAAGTTTGGTAGCGCCAAAACGGTGCACTGCACAACTTCATTTTAAGATCCTGGAATGCACGCTCCTGCTCTTCTTCCCATTTAAAGCCAACGGTTTTCTTCACTACTTCAGTCAATGGTGCTGCAATACTGCTGAAGTATCTAACAAATCTACGGTAGAAGCTTGCTAACCCATGGAATCTTCTGACTTCGGTCACACTTTTCGGTGTAGGCCAATCCTGAATTGCCTTTACCTTTTCCACATCAACTTCGATGCCATCTGCATTTATAACAAAACCAAGGAAAACCATTCTATCCATACAAAAAGTGCACTTATCAATGTTAGCATACAGTTTTTCCTGCCTTAACACATCAAAAACATGCTTCAAATGCGTAACATGCTCATCTATTGTTTTACTGTAAACTAATCAAAATAAACTACAACAAACATACTTATAAATGCACGCATAACATGATTCATCAATCTCATAAATGTGCTAGGTGCGTTTGTAAGACCAAATGGCATAACTAACCATTCATACAGGCCATATGACAAGAAACCCACTTGGATTCGAAATCCAAGCAAACCCCAAGCAACAGACAGAACCCCAAGAACATCGAATTTGATTTTGTAGGAACAAAACCCTTCAAAGGCTACAAAGAATACCCACAAAGAACTTGCCCTTGAGAACCTTTAAGATGAATCCTTGTAGTGTTTTGCTAGCAATGGAGACGGCCACTAAGTTTCCAAACTTAGATAAGTCGATTCAAACTTGAAAAGGGGAATCCATCCCTTACAAGAATTCGACCATAGCCAAAGCTTTAAGCTTTTGAATTTTACAAATTTCGTTGATTGTTCCCAAAATGAAAAAGAAAGAAAGCTTAAATAGTGTTACAAAGAGAAACCCTAAAGGCATAAAGACAACAATGCCCCTAAAGGCTAAATTACAAAAATACTTAAGTCTTCAAAGGCCTGTGAGCTTCATTCAAAACTGATTTGGGCCAAGTGAAGTGGCTTTGGGCCCTCTCTATTGAAGCCCACATGCGTCTCTATTTGTTTGTTGCAATCGGCCAAAAAACTCTGAACTAATCTCGCCATTACTTCTCTGAGTCTTTTGGTCATCTACCTCGTAATTGGCCCTTCTGGTACTTATAATGGGTCTTTTGCTTTGTTGTCGGCCTGGATAATGTCATCCTCTCCCTCTTGAAAAGGATTCGACCTCGAATCTGTACCTGCATCAAAAGGAGTTAAGTCAGAAACATTAAATGTAGCAGACACATTATACTTACCTTGTAAATCCAGCTTGTATGCATTGTCATTAATTTGTTCCAAGACTTGAAATGGACCATCCCCTCTTGGTTGTAGCTTAGATTTACTTTGTTCAGGAAATCTCTCCTTGCGCATGTGTACCCAAACCCAATCTCCAGGCTGAAATACCACACGTTTTCTTCCCTTATTAGCATGAGAAACATATTGATCATTCTTTCGTTGTATTTTCTCTCTTGCTTTTTTTTTTTTTGGATAAAGTAAGTATATTAACCAAAAGAAAACTATACAAGAGCAAAGGGGCATACCCCATACTACTAGAAAGGACAGGCCCTCCTAGAAGAAAAGCGGAAAGGCTACAAGCAAAATAAGATCAACAGAAGATGTCATCGGGCAAGTGCCAGGATAGGTGAAGCCATTTATTGTCATAAGATGGATTCACCTTCCGTAAAAAGCTAGCATGATTCTGTACATCAAAAACAATATCACTAAGCAGAACAGAAACAGGCCGAAGAGACGCATCATGAGTGCGGGCATTCCTCTCCCTCCAAATATGGTAAACTGACGCAGTAAAAGACAGCCAAACAAGAAGATGACGTAAAGAGGCGTCAAAAAACTGACACATCCTCTCAACCGTCTGAAGCCAATCTCGGTAACTCCAATCTAACCCACACATAGCCAGCACAGTCGACCAGACCCTCGAAGAGAAGAAGCACTGGAAGAAAAGATGATCGATATCCTCACTTGAACAACCACAGAGAATACATCGCGAGCAAGCAGAGATACCAAACCTCATCAAACTATCCTGAGTACAAAGGCCTCCCTGAATAGACATCCAAAGCAAAAAGGAATGGCGGGGAATGGCCTTCCGGAACCAAACAACTCGAGACCAATGCACCTTCCCCTTGTCCGCATGGCATTCCAAGCACTATCCACTGAAAATCTCCCTCTACTATCATCCTCCCAAACCAGCTCATCCTCTTTCATACTAGAAGGATTCGGAAGATGGGCCCGAGCCAAATTAACAATGGCGGCAGACCTAGATGGGGGCCACCGCCAAGAAGAATCAGAAATAATGGAAGCAACTGTAGCCATCCTATCCAAGCCAGAGTCATAAATCACTCTCTCACCCAACGTATCCATAATCGGACCTATAGGATGCCAAAAATAAATAAAGAAGACCAATAAACTTGGATGGATAACAAAACAGACTTGATGAGCTGAAGCCGCCCCGCATAAGAGAGAAACTTACTACTCCAACTCTTAGCAAGCATAACAATACGATCCACAAGAGAAGCACAATCTGAGGCCCGAAGTTTAGTAGAAATCAAAGGGACTCCCATATACCGCACTGGAAGAATCCCTTCTTGGAAGCCCTGAACATGACGCAGCTGGCCCTGAAGGGTAGAAGAGATACCATAGGAGAAGAAATGACTTTTAGCTGGATTTGGGATTAAACCTGATAAACCACTGAACTGCCCGAGACAATCCTTGATCAAGGAAACCGAGGAGGCATTCGCTTTACAAAAAATCATAAGGTCATCCGCAAAGCAAAGATGAGTGAGACGGTCCTTAGAATTTTCCATCTAGCCCCACATGTTCATCGACAGGCAAAGGTAACAAATCTAATGGAGTTAGTGGCTGAAAACCATAAACAATTTCAAAAGGTGAGTAAGATTTAGAGGAATGAATACTACGATTATATGCAAATTCAACAAAAGGCAAACAATCCTCCCAAGTTTTTAAGTTCTTATTGATAATAGTACGCAATAAAAGAATACAAAAGTTTAGTTCCCAGCTTACCCCATAAAACTTTCCAAAAGTGACTAAGGAATTTGACATCACGATCTGAAACTATACTCCGTGGAATCCCATGGAGTCTTACTACTTCTCTAAAGAACAAGTCTGCAATGTTAGTGGCATCATCAGTTTTATGACATGCTATAAAGTGTGCCATCTTACTGAACCTATCAACCACTACAAAGATGGAATCTCTACCCTTCTTAGTCCTAGGTAAACCCAAGATAAAGTCCATCGATACATCTACCCATGGCTCACTAGGTATAGGCAATGGTGTATACAACCCATGAGGCATAACCTTAGATTTAGCTTGTTTACAAGTTAAACACTTATCACACAAACGCTCAATATCTCTCCGCATTTTAAGCCAATAAAAATATTCACTCAATACCCCTAAGGTTTTGGCTATGCCAAAGTGCCTCATTAAACCTCCCCCATGTGCTTCCCTCACTAACAACTTCACGCATACTACAAACAGAAATGCATAATCTATTCTCCCTAAACAGAAACCCATCATGTTGGTAGAATTTACTAAAAGCAGACTTTTCACATGCAGCATAGATAGTACTAAAGTCAATATCACTAGCATAAAGTTCTTTAATAAATTCAAACCCAAGCATTCTTGCACTCAATGAAGTAAGTAAGGCATACCTTCGCGATAGTGCATCGGCGATAATGTTTTCCTTACCTTGTTTATAGCAGATTACATATGGAAATGTCTCAACAAACTCTAACCATTTTGCGTGTCGTTTGTTCAGCTTACCCTGGCCCTTCAGATGCTTCAATGATTCATGATCTTGTGGATCACAAACTCTCGAGGCCACAAATAATGCTACCAAGTCTCAAGGGCTCTCACTAGCGCATACAACTCATTGTCATATGTGGGGTACCTCAAAACTGCTTCATTCAGCTTCTCACTAAAGTATGTTATTGGTCACTTTTCTTGCATAAGAACCGCTCCAATGCCTATCTCGAATGCGTCACACTCAATCTCAAATGTCTTCTCAAAGTTGGGTAGTGCCAAGACTGATGCACTGCACAACTTCATTTTCAGATCCTGGAATGCACGCTCATGTTCTTCACTCCATTTGAAGCCAACAGTCTTCTTCACTACTTCAGTCAGTGGTGTTGCAATACTATTGAAGTCTTTAACAAATCTGAGGTAGAAGCTTGCTAATCCATGGAAGCTTCTGACTTCTGTCACTGTTGTTGGTGTGGCCAATCCTGAATTGCCTTCACCTTTTCCAAATCTACCTCGATGCCATCTGCACTCACAACAAATCCAAGGAAAACAATTCTATCCATACAAAAAGTGCACTTATCAAAGTTAGCATACATTTTTTCTTGCCTTAACACGTCAAGAACATGCTTCAAATGCATAACATGCGCATCTACTGTTTTACTGTAAACTAAGATGTCATCAAAATAAACCACAACAAACTTACCTAAAAATGCACGCATAATATGATTCATCAATCTCATAAATGTGCTAGGTGCGTTTGAAAGACCAAATGGCATAACTAACCATTCATACAAGCCATACTTAGTCTTAAATGCAGTTTTCCACTCATCTCCCTCTCTCATGTGAATTTGATGGTATCCACTATTTAAATCAATCTTACTAAAAATTTTGGAACCATGCAATTCATCCAACATGTCACCTAGTCTAGGAATGGGGTGACGATACTTTACCGTAATATTGTTGATAGCTCGGCAATCATCGCACATACGCCACGTCCCATCTTTCTTAGGAACTAGAAGCACTGTTACTGCACAAGGACTCATGCTTTCCTTTACATACCCCTTGTCCATCAACTCCCGTACTTGCCTTTGTAGCTTATTTGTCTCCTCGGGATTGCTCCTATAAGCCGGTCTGTTAGGAATGACTGCTCCACATATGAAGTCTATCTGGTGCTCAATACCTCTAATGGGTGGAAGCCCACTAGGTATGTCCTCTGTCTGTACGTCACTGTAACCCTGCAAAAGAGATGAAATAGACACAGGAATCAAAGGGTCAGTGTTAGTAAAATAAATATGAGGCTCATTATAGACTAACAATAGCATGAGCTTGCTAGCCTTGAATGCTTTCCTCGCTTCACCCTCACCCATGTAGAAATTTTTTTTAACTCTCCATTTTGTTTCTCCCTCACGTTCACACACACTCCCCTTGGGAACCCCCACGGCCTTGGCCCTATTTTTCTCACCAGATACACCACTCTCACTAGTCTCAACCAAGGTGGTGTTTCCCTTCGCTCTCTCTTTCTCACGCTCAAGTTGCAACTTAACCTGATCTTCATGGACTTGTGCAGGTGTAAGTGGGTATAATGTAATGGGTTTTCCCTTATGCTGAAAAAAGTACTTGTTCTTGAACCCATCATGAATAACCTTCTTATCAAACTGCCACGGTCAACCCAAAAGAATATGTCCTGCATGCATCAGTATCACATCACATATGACATCATCTGTGTATGGCCCAATGGTAAAGCTCAACAATACCTGCTTTGTCACAATTATTTCCCCACAATCATTTAACCACTGCAACTTGTAAGGCTTCGGGTGTCTCAAGCAACTCAACCCCAATCGCTCAATCAAAGCTGTGCTAGCAACATTAGTACAACTGCCCCCATCTATGATCATACTACACCCTTTTCCATTCACACGACACCTAGTATGGAATATGTTCTCCCTCTGCTGCACACTCTCATCCTCTACGACATGTGCACTCAAAGCCCGCTTGACAACTAAGGATAAGTTATTCGGCGGGTATGCAGCTCCCTCATGGTCACTAGCATCCTCCAACTCTGGCATCTCATCCACAACCTCACTATCGGTAGAGTACACCTCTCCACTCTTTTTATCAATCACTAAGGTACGCCTATTGGGACATTGTGAATTATAATGTCCCATGCCCAAACATTTGAAACACTTTACATCCTTAGTTCTAGTAGCTGCACCCTCAGGTTTTGGTCTAGTTTTGCTCGGTTCTGCAGCCTCTTTACCCTTGGCACTAGGTTCACCCCTAGGCTTATTAAAGCCTCCACTGAACTCGCCTCTAGGCTTGTCAAAGCCTCCATCTCGCATCTCATTAGGAACCCATTTTCCCTTCCATACAGAAGTAGCCTGAGTACCAAATCTGGATGTTGACCTTCTTGAGTTTCCTTTCTACCTTGATAGCCATGTGAAGCATATCCTCCAAATCAATATAGTGATGCAACTCCACCATGTTTGCAATCTCTCTATTCAAGCCCCCTAGAAACTGTGCCATAGTAGCTTCTGCATCCTCAACTACATTTGCCCTTATTATGGCAACTTCCATCTCGGTGTAATAGTCCTCATCACTCTTGGTCCCCTGATACAGATGTTGTAGTTTCTGATACAATTCCCTATAGTAATGGCTGGGTATAAATCTCTTTCTCATGAGACCTCTAAGTTCTGCCCATGTTTGTAATAGTCCTCATTACTCTAGAGTTGATGCGGCATCTCGTACGAAGACGAATACCAAATTATTTTGAAAACTTCTATCCATGGTCTCAAATTCTCTTTCCATCTCAAAACACAATAAAAACTAAATCAAAGACACAAAGTAAAGATAGAAAATCAGACCTTGGAACCCTAAGCTCTGATACCAAATGACGCGGAAATCACTTGGAGGATTAAGCCAAGCAAACCCCACGCAACGGACGGAACCCCAAGAACCGCAAATTTGATTTTGTAGGAACAAAACCCTTCCAAGGCCACAAAGAAGACCCACAAAGAACTTGTCTTTGAGAACCCTTAAGATGATTCTTTGAAGTGTTCTGCTAGCACGGAGACGCCACTAAGGTTGCCACGCCTTGGATAAGTCGATTGCATGAGATAAGGGGAATCCCTCGCTTAAGCAATTTAGGCAATAGCCAAGACTTCAAAATGAAGATGAAATTCGAAATTTGGTGATTTTTTTTCATTAAGAAATAAATGTTACAATATATAGTACAATAAAAGAAAACCCTAATAGTGCAAAAGACCAAAACACCCTAAATTGCTAACTTATGGCTAATTAAAAGCTATGCCCTTAATGGTCATTTAACAACCTAGACAACTTTCCAAGAAAGTCAAAAGTAATAGAAACTTAATCAAAAAACTTTGCCAAGAAATTCGATAAAGGAAAAACAACAAAATCACAAAAATCCAACAAAGGTGCCTAATAAGTCAACAAATGTGACAATTGTCCCAAAATGTCTAAAGTTGTCTCCTTGCACCAAAAGCTCCTAAATTTCGTGGCCTTCATGTAACTAGGCCCAAATTATGTGTCTCAAGCCCATTAAGTCTTGTCTTGGCCAACTTTTTAGTGTCGGACTCGATTCGGCAAAACTGCTTCTATATTGGGTTGCGTCATTCTCATCTATTTCAATCCGGTTCTTTAGGTTTGAAAGTTGTCTTGGACTTGAAGATTGAAAACAAATTAACCCACAATAAGCCTAATTTAACTCTGTCGTCGAGGACCCTCTGGTGGGTACCCTGGATCATATCATTCTCCCTTTTGAAATGGATTCGTCCTCGAATCGAACCGGATCATATATAGTTATGACAAAATCAATTGAAAGATGATCTTGGAGTATAAATGAATCTTACTTGACCACGTGCACCTGCAATGAAGAAACATAAATAGTAGAGAATGCTTTAGGTAAAAAACATCGCTACCACATCGACTTCATTTTCACTCGCTCGCATGGCTTCATCATCACCATGGCCACTATCTCAACCTTACTTGCAATGACCTCACACAAATGCTCAGCTTCACTATGTTTTTCAACCTAAAAGCACACTGTCTGACAAGTGTTTACTCCCTCAATGCTCATGGTCTCACAAGCATTTCCACTCACCATGTAACTCACAACAACACACTCATAACTCTTAGCCTCACAAGCATTCTCACTGACTTTAGCCTCGCTAATGATCTTACTCTCATTAAAACCCTTAGTCACTACTTAATTTTGTTGTCGTACACTTTCCTTTACAACAAATTCTTCAACTATCTCATTACCCATGTCGTTCTCTGATGGCTCCACAGAACATACTTTATCAACATTACCATGTCTCTCACTACTCTTACTCCTCTGAAAATACAACACATCATCATCATCATATGCCTGCTGTGGTGTTAAAGGAATGATAGTAATGACTTTCCCACCATTTGACCTTATATCTATTCTTGTCCATATCATAAGTTACCTTGTTAAACTTATACCAAGGCTTGCTCAATGATATATGTGTAGTACTCATAGGAACTACGTCACACACTACCTCATCAATATATTTTTCCCTAATAGCAAAACTAACCACAACTCTATGACTAACCTCAACCTCGCCAAATTCACTTATCCACAAGTAAGGTCTATCCGTAGGTATTAATGGTAATCCCAACTTTTCCACTAGTGTAGTACTAGCAAAATTAGTAGGATCTTTTCTGCTGATGATCATACTACACGCTCTAGAGTTGATGCGGCATCTCGTACGAAAGACGAATACCAAATTATTTTGAAAACTTCTATCCATGGTCTCAAATTCTCTTTCCATCTCAAAACACAATAAAAACTAAATCAAAAACACAAAGTAAAGATAGAAAATCAGACCTTGGAACCCTAAGCTCTGATACCAAATGACGCGGAACTCACTTGGAGGATTAGGCCAAGCAAACCCCTCGCAACGGACGGAACCCCAAGAACCGCGAATTTGATTTTGTAGGAACAAAACCCTTCCAAGGCCACAAAGAAGACCCACAAAGAACTTGTCTTTGAGAACCCTAAGATGATTCTTTGAAGTGTTCTGCTAGCACGGAGATGCCACTAAGGTTGCCACGCCTTAGATAAGTCGATTGCATGAGATAAGGGGAATCCCTCCCTTAAGCAGTTTAGGCAATAGCCAAGACTTCAAATGAAGATGAAATTCGAAATTTGGTGATTTTTCATTAAGAAATAAATGTTACAATATATAGTACAATGAAAGAAAACCCTAATAGTGCAAAAGACCAAAAAACCCTAAATTGCTAACTTACGGCTAATTAAAAGCTATGCCCTTAATGGTCATTTAACAACCTAGACAACTTTCCAAGAAAATCAAAAGTAATAGAAACTTAATCAAAAACTTTGCCAAGAAATTCAATAAAGGAAAAACAACAAAATCACAAAAATCCAACAAAGGTGCCTAATAAGTCAACAAATGTGACAATTGTTCCCAAAATGTCTAAAGTTGTCTCCTTGCACCAAAAGCTCCTAAATTTCGTGGCCTTCATGTAACTAGGCCCAAATTATGTGTCTCAAGCCCATTAAGTCTTGTCTTGGCCGAATTTTTAGTGTCGGACTCGATTCGGCAAAACTGCTTCTATATTGGGCTTGCGTCATTCTCATCTATTTCAATCCGGTTCTTTAGGTTTGAAAGTTGTCTTGGACTTGAAGATTGAATACAAATTAACCCACAATAAGCCTAATTTAACTCTGTCGTCGAGGACCCTCTGGTGGGTACCCTGGATCATATCATTCTCCCTCTTTTGAAATGGATTCGTCCTCGAATCCGAACCCGGATCATAGATAGTTATGACAAAATCAATTGAATGATGATCTTGGAGTATAAATGAATCTTACTTGACCACGTGCACCTGCAATGAAGAAACATAAATAGTAGAGAATGCGTTAGGTAAAAACATCGCTACCACATCGACTTCATTTTCACTCGCTCGCATGGCTTTATCATCACCCATGGCCACTATCTCAACCTTACTTGCAAAGACCTCACACAAATGCTCAGCTTCACTATGTTTTTCAACCTAAAAGCACACTGTCTCACAAGTGTTTACTCCCTCAATGCTCACGGTCTCACAAGCATTTCCACTCACCATGTAACTCACAACAACACACTCATAACTCGTGGCCTCACAAGCATTCTCACCTACTTTAGCCTCGCTAATGATCTTACTCTCATTAAAACCCTTAGTCACTACTTAATTTTGTTGTCGTACACTTTCCTTTACAACAAATTCTTCAACTATCTCATTACCCATGTCGTTCTCTGATGGCTCCACATAACATACTTTATCAACATTACCATGTCTCTCACTACTCTTACTCCTCTGAAAATACATCATCATCATCATATGCCTGCTGGGGTGTTAAAGGAATGATAATAATGACTTTCCCACCATCTTTGACCTTATATCTATTCTTGTCCATATAATAAGTTACCTTGTTAAACTTATACCAAGGCTTGCCCAATGATATATGTGTAGTACTCATAGGAACTACGTCACACACTACCTCATCAATATATTTTTCCCTAATAGCAAAACTAACCACAACTCTATGACTAACCTCAACCTCGCCAAATTCACTTATCCACAAGTAAGGTCTATCCGTAGGTATTAATGGTAATCCCAACTTTTCCACTAGTGTAGTACTAGCAAAATTAGTAGGATCTTTTCTACTGATGATCATACTACACGCTCTAGAGTTGATGCGGCATCTCGTACGAAAGACGAATACCAAATTATTTTGAAAACTTCTATCCATGGTCTCGAATTCTCTTTCCATCTCAAAACACAATAAAAACTAAATCAAAAACACAAAGTAAAGATAGAAAATCAGACGGATGGATATTAGATGGGTGAGGGCAATTTTGGAAATTGTTGTAATAAATTTAGAATTTATTAAATTGGACTTGCGTGTCCAGCCTATTACCTATTGACTCTTTGTATTTCTCTTCTCACCTATTCCTCTCAATGTAAATGAGGTTTCTTTAGAAGTGTTATGTAATTGGGTAGAAGTAAGAATTGTGCTAGCGGGAGAGAGGAAATGGAGAGATTTGTTCTAGGAACAAGTTGTTTTAAATATCCATCCACATATCATTATTAATTTATTTATCGCGCCTTATTATGCTTTTATAATGCATGTTTAAGGGTGTATGATGAGACCTAATCAAAGATAATTAATTGGTTGCCAATTACGCGAAAAACCCTCAACAAATATTAAGTGTTTTTCCTTCCATTGAATGATTCATTCTCAAGATCCAAGATTGGCACTGGTTTGTTGGCCAAAGTCAAGACCTTTGTCCATCGCAGATGTGTTTGAATCATGAAGGCTTTGTTCCATAACGCATGTCTTGTCCAAGTTGTGATTTGTTGGCCAAAGTCAAGATCACTTCTTGTCCATCGACATCCATTACGAAGCTTTCCAAGGTCAATGGGTCCCGCTTAACTGGAATCATTAAGTTTGTTGTGCCAAAGCCAATGCTTAGTTGATTCAGAGGAAAAAGGTTAGGGAATATATTGGATATATTGGCATATATTAGATATATGTTTCGAATTGGAGGTCCACCTACTGGATCTAGGAATTGGATGAGATCTAATTGATCTTAGAGATCTACCTAGTTAAATATCATACAGCTTGTTGGCCAAAGTTAAGGTTGTGTGTTATTTAACGGGATCTTGGCCCACTAGGAAACTAGGTTTCCCGAGTACTCAATAGAGGGTTAGAGGCTCACCGAAAAATAGTGGGAGGCAAGTATTAAATTTGCAATTTCGTTTAGATACTTGCCAATACGCGCTCATTTCAATTTTTTCGTCATTATTTAAATACATTAGTTGGACTAATATTTAAATGTTGTTTTAAATTAAACAGTTGGACTGTATTCAAACTACTTCAAATTTATAGTTGATTATATAATTGGATTATAGTAATCAATATATTTGAATTTAACTAATCAAATTATAGTTGATTATATAGTTAGACTATAGTAATCATTATATTTAATTGTACCCGAAATCGTTGATTGGATAGTTGGACTATAGCAATCAAGATAACTGAAAGATTAGCGTTTAAAACATAATCCTAGGAGAAAATGTCATTAAACGGCTTTAATTTTCAGATTGGGAATAAAACCTCAGGATAGTCCTGGGAATTGAGAAGTTATTCTATTTGATAGAATTACACCTCTTGGGCCTAAGCCCGGAGTTGAGCAAATAGTAGAACATGATCTTTGGAAGATTCATGTGATGATAACTTTACTGCTCAATCCTTTATGCTTACCGCAATAACTCTTTAATTCCATCGTCAAAATTAAGGATTAGATCCTTGTGACATGATGATGAAATTAAAGATCTTCATAGATCTATTCTTAGATCTTAGAAGTACAAATTGGATAAAAAGCTCTTTAGCTCGTGTATGTCAGAGGGTACATCTGTCGAGCACTAGGTGTCGCAGATGATTGCTGACATCGATCAGCTAGGTTAGCTGGGCATTACCTACGTGGCCGAGACTACCAAAGATTTGATCTTATAGTCTCTACCCGAAAGCTGGGGTAGGTTCATTATGAACCAAGAGTAAACTCTTGGAGAGTTGAAGGCTATGCTCAAGGAGGCAGAGCCAGAGCTTCTAAAATGGGCAAAGGCAAAATCATCAAAGTCTTCTGGGAAGACAAATGACATATCCCTGATGTCTGCCTAAACTGTGGCAAATGAAGTCACTGGAAGCGTGACTGCCGTATGGATAAGGCAGACATGAAGGAAGTGAAGGCAGGGCAAGGCTCCGGCTTCAAGATGTTCGCTATTAGTTTCAAAATTGGATTTTTGATACTAGATGTGGTACATAAATATATGTACTGATGTGCAGAATCTGCTGATAAGCAGGATACTGACTTCAGTTGAGATTGATCTGCAAATCGGAAACGGGACGAGAGTCGATGTTTTAACCGTAGAAACATAAGTTTGGGAACTACCCTTCGGGTGTGTACTTAAATTAGGAAACTGTTAAAATCTACCTAGTTTGACTAGAAACATTATCTCTATATCTAAGTTTAATCCGTTGCGGATATACCTTTATATTCTAGAACACTAAAGTGTTTCATTTTATAAAGATGATATTGAGATAAACACATTAGATGTAAATAACAGTATTTATATTTTGAATATAAATGAATCTCATACATATGACATGACAAACAAATAGCTCAAACTGAAATAATCAGATGAGACTTATAAGTGGCATTGTTGTCTGGGACACATTAACAAGACTCGTATATCCACACTTTCGAAGAGTGGGTACTAGGACGGATTTGATTCTAATCAAATGATGTCTACGAATCTAGTTTATTAGGCAAAGTGCCTAAAACACCTTTTACTTGGTAAAAATGTAAGTGCCACCAATCTGTTAGCCCTCATTCATAGTGACGTAAGTGGGCCCATGTCTAGCTAGGCTAGAGGTGGATATGAACGCTTCGTAACCTTTACGGATGTGGCATCGCGTTATGGTTATGTGTTTCTTGTGAAACATAAATCAGAAACTTTTGATAAATTCAAAGAGTTTCGACACGAAGTAAACAGACAGATCGACTAAAGTATTAAACCGTCACGGCTAGACCGTGGTGGAAAATCTTAAGCAATAAGTTTCTCAAATACTTGAAAGAGTATAATATTCTTTCAATGTGGACTCTTCACGAAACACCTCAATTTGACGGTGTGTCTGAACCTACCGAACCTTGTTGGACATAGTAAGGTTAATTATGAGTCGCTCTGAGCTACCATTTTCCTTCTAGGGATACGCATTAAACAGTGCAATACTTATTTTGAATAAGGTTCCATGAAAATCTGTTAGACAGACATCATATTAGATATGAACAGGAAAGAAACTGGGTTTTCTCATTCCTGAAGATTTGGGAATGCTAGGCATATGTTTGGATGATACCAAACTAGAACCCAAATCGGATAAGTGCCTAATTTGTAGGTTATCCTATGGTAACCAAAGTATAGTACTTATACAACTCACAAGAGAACAATGTAATTATTGCTCGCCATGCGGTTTTCCTAAGAGGAATACCTATATGCAGTGGTAAGTGGGAGGAAAGTAAAACTCGATGAAAATCGGAGTAATATTGTTCAAGGCACCGATTCCTTAATGGAACACAAACAGTTCATCAGGGATGAAACTCTACCACAATCTTCGAATACACAAGAACCACGTAAGTCGAGAGAGTTAGAAAATAACCTGGGAGGTATGGGTTTCTGATCTCACCTCATGAAGATATCAATCTTATTGAGGAATACGAACCGACTACGTATGAGGAAGTGATACAAGGTATCGACTCCCTATTATGGCAAAGTGCCATGATGTCCGAAATGGATTCCATGTATACCAACTAAGTTTGGACACTAGTGTGTTGTACCGGAAGACATTGTGCCTATTGGTACTAAATGTGTCTTCAAGGAAGATATACATGGATGGCAACATACCAACGTATAAAGCTAGGCTTGTGGAGAAAAGGTATCGTTATCAACATTGTGTCGATTACGACGAAACCTTTTACTCGTTACCATGATTAAATCCATTTGGATAATGCTTGCTAATGCTGCATGTTTCATTTATGAAATATGGCAGCATAACGTCAAAATCGCTTTCCTTAAACGGAAATCTTTTGGAGGATGTTTACAACATCTGGACGGTTTTATCGTACCAAAACAAGCAAACAAGGTTTACAAGTTAATTTGATCCATTTATGGATTGAAGCAAGCATTGCGTTCTTGGAATTATCGTTTTGATGTAATCATAATGGTATATGATTTAATTCAAAACGAAAATGATTCTTGTGTATATAAGGAGGTTAGTGGGAGCACACTGACAGTGATTGTCCTAAATAATGATGATATATCATTTCTTGGAAATGACATTCCCATAAAACAATCGGTGAAAGCTTGGCTTTCATGAAAATTCTCCGTAGAATACTTGGGAGAGACAATATTTATTCTAGGAATAAGGATCTACTGGGATAGATCTAAAGGTTGTTGACACTCTCCGAGAACTCGTACATTGAAATAAATGTACGAGACCTGGTGTCTCATATGCTTTGAGCATATGGAGTCACAATCAGGCCAATCCAAGTGATAGTCACTGGATTGATGTTAAGAACATCCTTAAGTATCTTAGATGAACTAAGGATGCTTCTTGAGCTATGGGAGAGAAGGAGAACTTGAAGTGACTGGGTTCACTGCTGCAAGTTTCCTACCGACGAAAATGACTATAAGTCGTGATAAGGGTACTATATATTGAATAACGGAACAGTGAGCTGGAAATCTTCCAAGCAAGATACTGTTGCCGAATAAACAACAAAAGCGGAATATTGCTGCAGCTGAGGCAGCAATAGAAGCACTTTGGATCTATATAATCCTAATTGGATTAGGAGTAGTTCTGTTAGCAGCTAAGCTAGGCTACATCACAGGCTAAAGAATTAAAGGTCTCATCAACGATCCAAGTACATACTTCAACTATTCATTTGATTCGTTCGGATCATACATCGTGGCGATGTGATGATCGAATAAATCGCATCAGATGATAACATTGCAAATCCGCTGACGAAAGCAGTTTCTCAGCAGAAGTTTGAGTGAACCGTACATAGTTCAAGTGTATGACACTTGAGTGATTGGCTATAGGCCAAGTGGGAGATTGTTGGACAATTATGACCCATAGCATCACTATTTGTACAGAACATGGTGTTGTTGTACAAATTAACTATGTGACAAAGGAAATTGCTCTTTTATCATTTGTAATTGGATTACCGGGATATATAAATGATAAAAGTCCATATGATTAGTTCCGGATTGATAAGATATGAGACAATATCAATCCATGAAGGTTTAATCATTAAAACATCTAGTCGTAGTATTATCAAAATTGGACATCGATAATGCGGAATAGACTAGTATTGCACTTGTGCGCGTTGTGGGAGCATAACAGCATAGTTCTCATATATTTAAGTATTGGATACTTATGCAAGTGTAATAGGAGGTTGTGTTTACCGATGGTACGGAAACAGCTTCGCTCTGGATAAACCCCTCAGAATTCCATTGGTAGTATGACTATGTGTCTATGGAAGTCCGAATCAGGGTAGGG
>SKCR01046567.1:0-40649 GCA_019454045.1 Zanthoxylum bungeanum
ATTTGGTGTGTTTAATATTTAATTTCTCTTATATATAGGATTAGTTAACTGTACAATTTTGATGGGATATATTTTGTATTTGGGGTTCTGTAACACAAAAATTACGGAGAAATATCACCTACTTTTAAAGATTGTCTTGGAAAATTCAATTTAAAAAAAAAATCTAAATTAGAATTGGCCGATAACATCCAATAATTTAAAGTTAAAAGAAACTCGTGTGACAAATGAGATTTGTGAGTGAATAGTTAACATGATTGATATAACTTTTTGGGTGGTATCTGGGTTTGAACTATATTCATAAAAGTGGAGGAAATTAAGTTACCATAAAAATATACCAAACAAAATATTTTTCCACTACGATAAAAAATACAACTTAAAAGAAGGTTCGGTTCCGTAATTACAATCACATTACAATTCTTATTGGAAACGTCAATATTCAAGACCAAAGATTTGCCAGACAATAATAAGAGTAATCTATGCGGTTCCATGATCAAATCTCTGAGCAACCAACCACAACAAAACTGCAGTGATGCAGCTTTCATGGAATGACAAACTCAGCAAATTGAACAGAACCAAATCACTTTTTTTCCTCAGAATTCCATATTGCGATCTCTGAATAGCCATCTTCAGTAGCACAAGCTCGAAACATGCCTGTCGTGTTGAAAGGCATGGTGACTTCGCCTGAGGCAGACACGGCAATCAACCCAACATTGCCTCTTTCAACGCACTCGTCTACAACATAAGCAGATGCTTCCTTGAGAGAGAGACCCTTAAACTCCATGAGAGCTGCCACGTCTCTTGCAACAGTATGACGCATTATTGCTTCGCCTTTACCAGTTGCAGAAACAGCACAGAGGTTATTAGCATATGTTCCTGAACCTATGATGGGTGTATCTCCAATTCTGCCCACCATTTTGTTAACCAATCCACCGGTAGAAGTTGCAGAGGCTAAATTTCCCTGATTATCAACAGCCACACAACCAACTGTTCCAAGTTGGCTATCACCATTTGCGGTTGGATGTTCTTTTTCAACATCCTTTTGAACGGGCTGTGAATAGTCTATCTGTAGAATCACAACAAAGTAATCAGTCAGAAATGAAAATCCAATCTAAGCACTCTAAAGGTCCAAAACAGGTTCTATGCTTGTGGACATGAAAATCAGGGTGATAATTGACAACCAAGGAAAGTCTGACAAAACAAATGATACTAATAAAAATCATTCCAACATTTCAAGCTGTTATGATCTTTATAATATAGAATTATGAATTTTTATGATCTTTTTATCTCAAGACTCAAATAGCAAGTCCTCAGCAGTACTAAATCTGAAACTAGGTTTCTGTCGCAACTATCAAGCTAAATCTACTCAAAAGGGAAAACACGGTAAATAAATAAATAACAATTTTGAATCTCATCCACTATCAAAGGAAGCAGAGATGAATAGCATACCTGGACTCTATTAGCTTCTCTTGCCTGCTTTAGCCTTTCGATATTTTCTGGAGTAATAAAATGACTAGAATCTACAGTTTCAACACCCTGAAAAATTAAGAAACCATAATCAGACATGAAAATTCGGGCAAAGTCAAGCAAAAATCTGAATCAAATCTAGTTGAGGACGAGGATATATCTAACAGAGTGAACCAAAAAATTTGATCAAGAAGGCTACTCCACTAGGAATAACAAAACATTTCCACTAGACATTTTCGTAACAACACAAGTAGTGTGTACATAGCACACATTCTTTTGTTAGAATATATAAACAAATATTGCTCAAAATTAGGAAACATACAATTTGAAGCTTTTCTGTGCAAGAAACTCAATCCACAGAGATAAGCAAAAACATTGAAGAGCTGAACCGATAAAAGTAAGTGCAAGATTAAAGAAAAGAACCTAATGTTGCCAAAAAGGAATCTTGGTCAGAATAATCCAAAACCACTCAAATAACTCGGTCAAAATGTCATGAATTTGCATAGTAAAACACATATATTGAACTGTATATGACAAAATGTGGATAGCACGAACTGATAAAGAAATTAGTGATTTAGTTCACAGCAAGTCTCAAAAAGACTATGCAACTCAGTGTAATATCAACAGAATATGAAAATGTTGAGAAATATGTGCAGAAACAGATAATTGTTAAGAAATAGCAGTGAAATGAAGGTCCACATCTAAAGAAAACTGAGAAAATACAGGCTGTTAGCTATGCAGGTAAGTAAGATTGCCACTAACTTGCTCCCTTGCAAAAGCCTCAGCTCCATCAAATGCGAGATAAATATGAGGAGTCTTCTCCATGACAAGCCGAGACAGAGATATGGGGTTAACGACTGTTGTGAGTCCAGAAACAGCTCCACATCTCTTTGTGCCATCCATGATGCAAGCTTCCATCTCAATTGTGCCAGCGCTGGTTAAGACAGATCCCCTACCAGCATTAAAGTTTGGGTTGTTTTCCAATTCACGAACCTATTTAGGGCAAATCAAAGACAATGAATGAAAATAAGAATACAAGTCAAGAATTCAAATCACAATCATTCAACAAGGAAGGAAATATCTAACCTCGGGACCAATCAATGACACACTGTTTTAGCAGACTTTTCAGAAAACAAAATAAAATAATCTGTTCTCTGCATCACACTTATTAGTTATTATGTAAACAACTAAAAATGTAGGATATACCAGACATCCTCTCTAAATTCGACAGTCCAACACATTGATGATTGTTGGTGAACCTCATTTCTCAATCAAACTCAGTTTTAGAAAAATTCTTTGCAACCATACAAGAGTTATGAACTCTGTGCTAGAGCAGCAGCTGCATGTGATGGCTCATATGAGTTCTGCGACATAATAACTAAATAATTATGCAGCTGCATATGATGGCTCATATGTGTTCTTTGCGGTTTATGGTAGAACACAATCTTTAAAACCAGTAATTGAATACATTCAAATGCACATAGGAAATGAGACAATCCACAGAGGATCTCATAAGGCCATTGATCATAATTCATATGAATTAAAAAAAAAAAACCATTTTGTATATCTAAAGAAAGAGTCGATTCAAACTAAAACGAAACTAATACAGTTTGATCCCAATTCCCACTGATCCCTTTGCAGTCTAATCTCTCTAACTTAACTAATACAGTGTTGTTTTTCCCCCCTTAACTTATCCAAAATTCCAATAGATATAGCCATGAACTTTATGATTTTATTTTTTATATAATATAACATATTCCTCTACATCATAGATACTTTTGAGAAACGGTCAAAGTGAAAAAAACACAAAATATAAAATATAAAATAAACAAACAAACAAATATTTATAGAAGCTGACAATATTGATTCCGGAATCTTATGAATATTAAGTTGACGATGATTTAACATCAAATAAACGGAGATTAATTAAATTACCACAAGTTCGACGACGTCCAAGGCATGTTTTTGAGATTTGAGAGCGTTAACGCCAACGTCTAGGCAGTGACGGAGGGCGGCTTCGCGTGGCTGACGGCGCTCCGATGGCAAATTCACCGGAATGTCTCCTGCTCCGCCGTGCAGTGCGATGGCCCATCCCATTTTCTCAACTGCCTTTAACTCTCTGTTAATCTACAGAGAAAATCACGAGAGTGAAGATACTCGAAACTCAACCAATCTATTTTTTAGAATGAAGCAAAGTTGCATTTGATTTCTCTTTTTATATAGTGCATTGGAATAATTAAATAATTTTAAATATATTTTTATCTTTCTTAAGTGGTTAATTTTATTAAAATATTTAATTATATTTGTAGAGGCTATATGCATGTTAATGTTGAAGGCGTAATTGAATTGATTTTTTAAATATATTAAAAAAAAATTGTCAAGACCCACCAACTTGAAAAAAAGTAAGAAAATAAATAATTAGAGAGGAGACAGGAGAGATGTACGCTTTATTGGTGGAGGCATTTCACTAGTTTTAAAATACTTGTGTTAATATTCACCAAATCATAATCTTATAATATTATATTAATTTTTAACATTAATTTATATTCAAATATTTATTTCATAATTTATAAATTAATTTACATTATCCGTAAAATTATTTCAATTAAATACACCCACAAACTGCACTTCAATAAATATACTCTCTCTCTAGTGAGTCACCACTCACGGGGACTTTTTCTGTTTTGCTAATTTTTTTTCTATGAAACTTAAAATCATTTGATTCTCCCCAAGTATCTTTTTATATAATAAGTGTCAGTGGTAGAAATCAGCATATAAATCAAGCAGTGTGAGCCAGGGGCAGGGGTGGAATTTTCCTTAGTTGGTATTTAGGAAGTGTTAAACACTTTTCGGCTCGGCAAAAGCCCAGACACAATTCCCCAGTTTAGACCGACCATAGCATGTGCTTCAGCGCGGCTTTCCATAAACCGACCACATTAGCTCGTCGGCTCGATTCGGGCCTACTATGCTCCCTTCCTAGTAAAATGGCTCGGACAGTTCAAGGCATGATGGGAATGGTTCGAATGGTTCGGCAGATGAGTAGGCCGGCCACTTAGGAACCGACAGAAGTCTCGATATTATAATTTCTCTTTACACATGTCACTTCCCGGAAGCACCCACCAGGCTGTCATCATTATTAAATGCATGTGGCAGTGAATAGTATATTGATGTGATGAGATGTCAGATAGCATGTTCACTTTCGACAAGAGCAGGCCTAGGGCAGGGAGCTTAATAAATTAAACAGGTTCACGTGGAAGACTCTGCAGAATTAGGAACAGCAACCGCCTCATCTTTGCTGCCTCAAACTTAGTATATATATAAGAAGAAGTCTTTTTTGTAAAAAAAAAAAAAAAAAAAAAAAAAGGACAGAGGGACACACACACGGAGACAAAAAAAAAAGGAGTGAGATTGAGAGGGTTTTATAATTCCCTTTGTAAAACAACTTTGTTCCCATACAAACCGACCACAAACAGGTCGGCCCGAGCGTATTATAATAGTAAAACACCATCCATTTTGTGCCCGTGGACGTAGGCTGGACTCGATCCGCCGAACCACATTAACTTCTTGTGTAAATCTGCATGCTCTTCTCCCTCTACCGAAGTTTGCTTTTGGTTCCCTCATAACCAAACAAATTCACTGCTGAATGAAGGTTGAATCCCGGGAACAATATTCCACTATTGTCCCTGAGATGAAAATCAGCCGTCAACAGTTGGCGCCGTCTGTGGGGAATCGAACAAGAAGCAGCTCACGTTGTAAGACGATGGTGGAAGGTGGAAGCGGTGATTTTCACCAGCAGCTCAACAGCAGAATGGATGAAGGGGGAAATGAATAGGAAGAAGCAAGCCGAAACGGAAGGAAGAAATGGTCTGTATGGACAAAAACCTTTTCTTTTTGAATTGTGGAATGAAATGTAAAAATATTGACCAACGGACACCCATCCGGGGTGAATTGTCGAATGAAATGTAACGAGGGGGATGGGTTACATCTATTGACGACAGCTGACCAGGCTCCTTAGTAGGAAGGAACTACGTTTCCCAAACTATCGATCGCCAGCTTCGCAAGTTACTTGTGCTGGAGGATTGATCAGGGAGCTAGTCAGCCAAAGGCGATGGAGGACGTCTGTCGGTCCAGTTCTCAATTGGTGTGGTGGTCTTCCCCGGATGAGAAGAAAGAAGGTAAAAAGTATTCGGGAAAACCACGCAAAGCGAAAACTGACGGCCTCGCCCGGAAGCCCAGGGTTGATCGGGAGGTACCAGGCACCGGGGAAATGCATTGTTGAAAGAGCACCGACGGAGTACCTGGTTCGGCAGACCTTGTGATCCAGCTCGGAAACCTTGGGATCAAGTTCAGATCGAAGGATCCCGACGGAGCGCCTGATGCAGGAGTCAGCTTGAGTGTGAAGTTTACAACTCTGGCATATGCATCGGGAGTTTTCGGAGCTCAGATCAGAAGATGCGGTTGGACCGCGAAGTAGAAGACAGAAGAAAAATAAATGTAAAAACCTCTCTTAAAATGTCCCGCAAAGAGTTGTAAGAAGGGCAGTATGTCCTTTAAATATGAATAAAACTCTCTTTTTTTTAAGAAACTTACACATCTCGCTTGTTTGTTAATTAAACGTGAAAGTTGTTTTCATTATTTTTTTGACATGCTAGATGCGAAGGTAATGATTTGAGGTCAGAAAGGGCACTAAACCTGTGGCACGCCAAACACTGGTGTCGTTATCAAACCCTCTGGTAAAGCGCGTCGGCCTGGCTATTTTCATTTTAAGTGGGAGTTACTTCAGTGATGAAGTGCATGATGGAGCGCGTGAACCCCTCGTGGTAGGATCAGACTCCCGAGGTCGGAGCGTAACTACCCAATGACTTGCATCTATGTCTAGGCTTGGGGCTGAATTTGTTCTGCCGAGGCTTCTGTGTGCCATCGGCTCGGGGCTGGTTTCGTTCCGTCGAGGCTTCATGGTGTCTAGGCTCGGGGCTGGATTTGTCCCACCGAGGCCTCTGTGTGCCATCGGCTCGGGGCTGGATTCGTTCCGCCGAGGCTTCATGGTGTCGGCTCGGGGCTGGATTTGTTCCGCCGAGGCCGTTGAGAGATTAGGAATTATATTTTGGAGACCTCGGGCAGGACGCTGCCTCGAGGCATACGTCTTGTGAAATTTCTCGTTTGAGGTATGTGTTAAGTCACCCCAACCTTTTACCAATTTCATTCTAAAAACTTTGTTTTTGTTTTTTCGATGGTCTGGTAAGGGGACGCCCGCACCAGAATCGATAAGTCTCGAAGGTTGATTTATTTCCCTTACGTGTAAGTCTTGACAGTTATTCGGTTCGGGGCTGGATTTCATCCCGCCGAGATTGTGCTGTTATTCGGCTCGGGGTTGGATTTCGTTCAGTCGAAATTGTGCTACTGTTCGGCTCGGGGCTGGATTTTGTTCCGCCGAGATCGTGTAATTATTCGGCTTTGGGTCGAATTTGTTCCATCAAATACCTTAAGTACTTTGCTCAGCTCGGGTTTGGGGTGATTCCCATTGAATCTGATTCTTCAACTGGGGATGTATCATTCCCCCAGATCTAATTACTTTGCTCAGCTCGGGTTTGGGGTGATTCCCACCGAGTCTGATTCTGTGGACTAAGGGATGTAACATTCTCATGTAACCAGATATTTCCTCTCACCATGAAGTCCGATTATGCTCCATCAAATGGACTTGTCATCAGCTCAGAAGTAAAATATCCGTCTCATGGCCAGATTCAAGGGTGGTCGGACTTAAGAATCTCTCCTCACATCCAGATTTAGAGGAGCAAGCAAGGGAGGGAAGAAAAGAAGTCACATGAAGTTACCAGGCAGGGTGACCAGAAGAAAGGCAAGGTTGCAGGCTTGGCAGAAGAGATCATCTAGTTTCAGATACATATTCTTTGAATAACATAAATAGGAAATTCAAGCAGCAGACTTCTCAAGCAACTGGAAACATGGATGCGGCAGATGGATTATTGGCAGATGGATAATCTGGTGCCACCAGTAGGGCAACAACACACCGTTTTATAATAATTCTCAGCATCAACTCACAAACTCGTTGATACCAAGAACTATGGGATAAATGTTGGTGGTAGAAATCAACAAATAAATCAAGCAGTGTGAGCCAGGGGCTGGGGTGGAATTATCCTTGGTTGGTATTTAGGAAGTGTTAAACACTTCTCGGCTCGGCAGAAGCCCAAACACAATCCCCCAGTTTATACCGACCATAGCATGTGCTTCAGCGCGGCTTTCCATAAACCGACCACATTAGCTCGTCGGCTCGGTTCGGGCCTACTCTGCTCCCTTCCTAGTAAGTCGAAGGGCTCGGACAGTTCAAGGCAGGATGAGAATGGTTCGAATGGTTTGGCAGATGATTAGGCCGACCACTTAGCAACCGACAGAAGTCTCGATATTATAATTTCCCTTTACACATGTCACTTCCCGGAAGCACCCACCAGGCTGTCATCATTATTAAATGCATGTGGCAGTGAAAAGTTATATTGATGTGATGGGATGTCAGAGAGCATGTTCACTTTCGACAAGAGCAGGTTCACGTGGAAGACTCTGCAGAATTAGGAACAGCAACCGCCTCATCTTTGCCGCCTCAAACTTAGTATATATATATAGAATAAGTCTTTTTTGAAAAAAAAAAAAAAAAAAAAAAAAAGGGACAGAGGGACACACACATGGAGACACACAAAAAAAATGAGTGAGATTGAGAGGATTTTATAATTCCCTTTGTAAAACAGCTCGGTTCCCATACAGACTGACCACAAATAGGTCGCGAGCGTATTATAATAGTAAAACACCATCCATTTTGTGCCCGTGGACGTAGGCTGAACTCGATCCGCCGAACCACGTTAACTTCTTGTGTAAATCTGCATGCTCTTCTCCCTCTACCAAAGTTTGTTTTTGGTTCCCTCGTAACCAAACAAATTCACTGCTGAATGAATGTTGAATCCCGGGAACAATATTTCATTATTGTCCCTGAGACGAAAACCAGCCGTCAACCATAAGTGCCCAAAGAATAGACGAGGTCAGAGACAACAGTGTTGTTTTTTTTTTCCACACGACACGATTCAGCTTCAGCGAACGAGGTGAGATTGGAATATATTCATTCATAATATTTATGTCATTTCCCAATCTTTTTTTTATATTGTCACCCACTAATACCACTAATTGGGGTCACCTCTATGGTCTGATTTGCGCTTGCTGATTCAACATAGGAGTGTTCTCGGCCTCGGGGGTGTCTAGCAAAAAAAAGATACTGCACAATTCCGAATATGAATAGGAAATCTGTCGCGGGTCGTGAGATTGAGAGGTTGACTTTCTTAACTGGTGTCTCAAAAATTTTCTCTGAATTAGAGTAATCAAAATTAAAAATTTCAATTTTTAATATGTAATATGATTTATATTTTTTTGTTTATCCTTTATGACAGTCTCATTTTAAAAACTCAATGCAACTCAGGACTGTCCCACATGATCAAAATATGTGATCTTACATGTCATACACGAGTCAGGTGGGATGGACCTAGGTCTAAACAAATTATGTAAATTTTGCAAATTAAAAAAAATCTAGGTCCATCCCAACAATTGCACTATCGATATTCTATATTTTCATGATGGAAATGTTAGATTTCCCAAAGTGTTCATATTACTTAAAAAATTAATAATTATTAAGAAACCAATTGGCCTATTTGCTCAGCTGGTTAGGGCATCGAGCTAATAACATGATGGATGAATAACATAAGCATTAGAGTGTATTTTTTAAAAAACCGCTTTTTGCCTCCAGTTTCTCTCAATTTTACACATAAACGTTTACATTGAATAACAGAAAATAAAAAATATATATAAAACACAGAAGATTAATCTTGAGAAGACACACTTCTGGGGAAAACGAAACTCAATGCAAGTTACTTTTATGACAGTACGTGAAGGATCTTGAGAGTAAATTTTTAAGAGGAGATTATCAAATCCCAGCTTTAGAAAAGTCACCAATGGCTTTCCATATTTTTGTTTCTGAAGACAAATGACTGAAGACGTAACCTTGCGCTGGCTGCAGCAGCCATAGATTCTTCATCTTGCTTTTCTTTTGCCACGGCAACAGCATGAATGTATGCTTCTCTAGCTTCTTCCATTTTCTGCATCTCCATATCGTCCAAATCATCCTGCTCAATCCAATATAGAAGTTACAATATTGCAACTAAAACAAACAAGAAGCAAATATTATATAAGATCTGAACCATTCCTCGTCAATAACTAACTGGAAACTTAATAAAAAGGCATTATAACACAAACTTCAAAAATAGTAGTATGTTTTGTCATTTAAGACACTTTGATCATTCAAATCAATAATGACTTACAAAGTGTAACAGCACAGCTCTGAGATGCTAGACAGTAAGCATTTAGTTTAGTAAATAAATAAATTAACAGCATCCAAGAACAAGAAGTGAGCAAAATGTAAGCAAAATAGAAAGATATAAAGCACCACTAAGGTGGGGGGATAAGAGCTTACAATATCAGAATGATGATCAAAATAGTAAGGTGTGATATCATAATCATCATCAGCATTAATGATGGAATCATTCTTTATCAAGCCTTCAAATATCTGCATAAATGATGACATATCTCCTTGAACAGACTCTAGCTCTTTTTGGAGCTTCTCTGCTTTCCTACTCGCAGTCATTGTTTCCCATTGTGACTTTTCCAATGCAGCTTGCTTGTCTGCAAGTTTTATCTGTGAAGAAAGATGTTCATAACAACATGACATTAGTCCATTTCATGTGTGCTTTTGCGTGCGTGTATTCGAGAGAGAAGAAAAGAGGGAAAGATAGAGAGTTGTTCACGAATAATGACAAACCATTGAACAATTCACTACACCAATTCAAACCTACAGCAGTGGAAATGTAGATACCTTTGCATCAGAAAGTTGTAGCTGAGTCGACTTAATTAATGAGTCCTTTTCTGCAGCCTGGCGTTTCAGCTCATCGAGTTTCAAATTAACAGCATTCACCTGATTCTTTGAATCCTCCACTGATTTCAAAAGTTCATCTTTCTCCAATAGATTTCTCTGCAGATCCTCCACTTGTTCTCTCAATGCAACCAACTCTTCTATTTCTTTTTCCGATACCAAAGCCCTAGAGGGGAATACAGAGAAGCTATCGGCTTCTTGGTTACTATTAGCATTCTTACCTAGGTCCTTATCTCCATTGTCCTTCTTCTTTTTGGGCGGAAGGGATTGAGCAGCATTCCTACCTTTTGGATCAGTTATCTTCAAATGAATAAAGAGCAAATAATCAATACTAATTTTTGGTTGATTTCATCCAACAATAGACTTTATCGTGCTTTTTCATGAATGCAAGGGTATATTCTTACAGGTTACTATAGTAGTTGGAATTTGAACTCTGAAGAAAAAATGCAGTACACTGGATTAGATAATGGCATGATTCTGTCATGTGGAGTTTGGTGAGGTTAACGGCTTCTTATATTTTCTTTCGCTTTCCACCCTCCCAATCCTAACCATCACTACCCTAATTAACAAATCACCTAACACTTGCCTTAGACCCCGATGGCAACTGATACAAGGCTCAATGTGTTGATGGTGCTAAACAGTGTCTCCCCGACCTAACCAATTATAGCACTAGAGACCACATTCTCCCAACAAGATACAGTGTTACCTCAAACCTACTTAAAAGCCGAAACCAAAATGCCACTCCAAATGCTGTTGAAAGACAAGAACTTTTACTGTTTTACAAAATCATAACCAACCAAATCACTCAAAATCATAAGCACCCCAGCATTTCAATCCAAAAAAAAACAAAAATCACATTCCAGCCATATTTCTGTCATTATTCCTATACGAATTAATAAATAAAGTTAATATAAAGCAGTATTTATTGTGCCTAACGCACAATTTAACTACATAATAAAAAAAATTGCATAAACCCTATGGCTAATTTTATTTTTTTTTAAAAATACCTTTTTGGATAAGGATTCCCTGGAAGGCGTCTTGGTGTAAATCACAGAACCACGACGCGTAAACGAACTGCTCGCTTTTCGATCCTAGCAAAATTCAAAACATTTTTTCTATTAATTTTAACTAAAATGGAAAATAAAAAAAAATAAAAAAAATTATTTTTGAAAACCTTGTGCTGTACTTACAATGAGGGACTGAACGAGAGGGACGATCTCGACAAGGTCTTTGTAGAGGACGCGATCCACATTGCTGTCGGTTGGTCCTGGGTTACCGAGTGAGGGCTGAGTTCCGCGCTGAATCGGCGACGAGTCGTTGTCTTCTCCCGTCGTCAGCCACGAATTCGCGTCTCCGAAAGCAGAATTGTCTTGCAAATCTACAAAGTGCTGCGGCTCGAACATTGTTCTTTTCTTTTTCCTGATCTGTGGATCGTTTCTATTACTAGCAATTTTATTGAGATTTTAAATTCAATTGAAATGTTTTTAGTCGGTGATTGCAGGAGTGAGTGTGCGAGTGACGAAAGATACTTCATTTTGAAATGTTTTTTTTTTTCTTTTTTCAACGTCATTTTGGGGGTTGCTTGAATTACCACAATACCCTTCTATTTTCAAAATTATGTCAAACAGTGAACGTGTCATTCAACTGTTGATTAGATAATTGTCAACTGTTGGAATATCACTCCCGAAGAAATCCTCCCTCAATAGTGAATTTGTTTGGTTATGGGGGACCAAAAGCAAACTTAGCAAAAGACAGATAAATGCACCAATCAACAAGGAGAATTTAACGTGGTTCGGTGGATCTTGGTCCGACCTACGTCCACGGACACAAACAGGATGGTACTTTTTATTACTGAAATACGCTTCTCGGATCTTTTTTTGTGTTTACAAGTCAGAGCTTGATGATTCTGATCTCAACTTTTAACCTCTAAACTTGTTCATCTTATTCTCTCTTTTTGTTGTTTCCCTTTCTCTTCACTCTACCCTCCTATTTATAATGGTGAAGAAATCATATTCATATTTGTACAAGAATTTCCTAGTTGAAACTATTCATTTTTCCATAAGGATTCCTAACCAAAAACTACATTTACTTCCTTTATCATACTAGGACATTGACTTACTAGTTTACCCCATGAAAGTAGGATAACTTATTATCTTATCTCATATGGATAGAATGCCTTATTTTCCCGAACATGTCTTGCCCTATGCTCGGTCTTCATGTGGTCGGTCATAATAGTTTTTTGTACTGATAATGCTGCTGTCGACCTGATAATTGCCCGGTCATCCGAACCAAAGTGGTCGGTTATCGGATCATAAAGTTCTCGGCCACTCACTCATGTGGTCGGGTCGGTATTAATGATCTTGACCAATGAGAAATTACCTTTTTGCCCCTGTCGTGCTGTCTTAAATACCATAGTGCCTAAAAACACCATCAACATTTGTCCCCTAGTTCTCGGTAACAACGAGTTTGCGAGTTGATGCCGGGAACTATAAAAAAGATGGTGTGCCGATGAATCCGTCGGTGGTCATTCCAGGAATCGCAGAGAAAAAATGCCTTGGCTTGCAAATCTGGTCCTTCCTGCCACCCTCATGTGCTCAGTCAACGAGGATCCCGATATCTACCTGTGGAGACCATGCTTTGCCCTTATGCTGACGACGACCGACTCGATGGGACGTAACCCGACCCCGAGCCGAAATGAACAATTGGCTCCGGGGGAAATGTTACGTCCCTAGACCAAAAGGACGGACTCGGTGGGACATGACCCGACCCCGAGCTGAGATGAACATTTGGCCCTGGGGGAATGTTACGTCCCCAGACCAAAATGACGGACTCGGTGGGACATGACCCGACCCCGAGCTGAGATGAACATTTGGCCCTGGGGGAATGTTACGTCCCCAGACCAAAAGGACGGACTCGGTGGGACATGACCCGACCCCGAGCTGAGATGAACATTTGGCCATGGGGGAATGTTACGTCCCCAGGCCAAAAAGACGGACTCGGTGGGACGTAACCCGACCCCGAGCTGAGAGAAACAAAGTGACCTCGGCGAAATGAATCCAGCCCAGAGCCAATTAACCAAGTGGCCTCGGCGGAACGAATCCAGCCCCGAGCCGAATAATCCAAGTGGCCTTGGAGGAACAAATCCAGCCCCGAGCCAGTTAATCCAAGTGGCCTCGGCGGAACGAATCCAGCCCCGAGCCAGGTAATCTTTGGGACTTGCTCAGAAGGGAATTGAATCAACCTTGTGAAGCCCTACCGAATCTGACACGGGCGTCCCCTTGCCAGACCAGCGAAAAACAAAATCAAAACTTTGAAAAATAAGACCAAAAATGTGGGGGTGACTCGGCACTTGTCCCAAAAGAAAACTTTTTACAAACGTAAACAACAGCATGGATGCCTCAAAACAGCGTCCTGCCCGAGGCCTCCAAAATACAATTCTGAATCTTTCAATTCAGTGTCCCGGCGAACCAGGATTCGGATCGGAAGAGCGTTTGAATGGTAAGGGCACATCCTCTACACGTGGGTTCACTGGGAAGCCTGTGTATTGTATGAGGGCTCCTCCTTACCACGCTGGAGCAGGCACACGCCACAGGGGCATAACGCATCCCCGTGCTGTGTCTCTCATAGATCCGGATGATGAATGGATCAAAGAGTGTCCGGGATACTAAGGGCATATTCCTCCTTAGGTCCGGTATTACTGGAGATAGTAATCGTCACGGGGTGTCATCACCCCCCGTGCTATGCTTTCCACGGATCCATTACATCGGGTAGGTGAGGATCAGAAGAGTGTTCGACACATTAAGGGCATGTTCCTCCTTATGCTCGGTAACACTGGAGTAAACAATTGCCACGGGGGTATCATCCATCCTCGTGCTATGCTTCTCACGGATCCTATGTATCGAGTATGTCCCTGAGGACCCCGAGCCAAGAGAGATACTTTGTTCTGGGGGAATGTCTCGTCCCAGACCAATGAGCGTGACTCTGTGGGACGTAACCCGACCCCGAGCCGAAAAAGGCACTTGGACCTGGAGGAATGTTACGTCCCCAGTCCGAAGGGCTGACTCGGTGGGATGTACCCAACCCCGAGCTGAAAAATGCACTTGGACCTGGGGGAATGTTACGTCCCCAGTCCGAATGGCTGACTTGGTGGGATGTACCCGACCCCGAGCTGAAAAAGGCACTTGGACCTAGGGGAATGTTACGTCCCCAGTCCGAAGGGCTGACTCGGTGGGACGTACCCCGACCCCGAGCTGAAAAAGGCACTTGGACCTGGGGGAATGTTACGTCCCCAGTCCGAAGGGCTGACTCGGTGGGACGTACCCCGACCCCGAGCTAAAAGAAAGACTTGGCTCTGGGGGAATGTTACATCCCCATTCCAAAGAAGCCGACTCGGTGGGACGTAACCCGACCCCGAGCTAAAAGAAAGACTTGGCTCTGGGGGAATGTTACGTCCCCAGTCCAAAGAAGCCGACTCGGTGGGACGTAACCCGACCCCGAGCTAAAAAAAAACATCGGTCTCGGCGGTACAAGAGCAGACCCGAGCCGGAAAGAAACATCGGTCTCGGCGGTACAAGAGCAGACCTGAGCCGGAAAGAAACATCGGTCTCGGCGGTACAAGAGCGGACCCGAGCCGAAAAGAAACATATGGCTTTTGTAGGGCGTCATGGTCGGCATGTTGAACCTTTTTGGGAATTTTGCTGATTTTATTTCTTCTGTGAGGGGGGATTCATCTTTGTCATCTCGGGCGTCTCTTGTACCTGTTTTGAGGCTTGCCCCCACTTGGCCATCTCTTTCTTTAACCAAGATTTTACCTCGCTGTTTGGGACGCCATGTCGCCTTCTGCGCTCTTCTTCATGTCTGTTGCCACGGGTGCGGTGTTCCTCACGCCTTGGGATCTCCCGAACAGTCTCGTCGTACTCTGTGCCTCCTCTTCTAGTGTAGCGGAGACTATCATAAGAGGAATCTGTCGAAAGTCTCTCTTCTTCTTCTTCCCATGTGTCCTCCGCTTGTGAATCTTTTTCCACAACTATGGATTTTATCCCGTAAGGCCCCCTCCTCCTAGGTCCATCGTCATCACTTGTATCCACAACCCTCTTTCCATCTTCTATCTCTCCTCTTCTTTGATTAGCTCTGGTTTCGGGCTTCTCGCGGTTCCCCCATTCCATTCTCTCCAGTCGGTCGATCATGGTTTTTAGGAGGGCCTGACTATCCTCCATGTCCTTCCTTATGCTTTCTTCTATCTTATTCATCCAATCTGTGGCCGGATTCCCCGACGATTGGTGATTTCCGCCTTCTGCCATTGTCTTACTACACGAGTTGCTTTTTGTCCAGTTCCCCACAGACGGCGCCAACTGTTGACGGCTGATTTTGGTCTCAGGGTAATATTGGAATATCACTCCCGAAGAAATCCTCCCTCAATAGTGAATTTGTTTGGTTATGGGGGACCAAAAGCAAACTTAGCAAAAGACAGATAAATGCACCAATCAACAAGGAGATTTAACGTGGTTCGGTGGATCTTGGTCCGACCTACGTCCACGGACACAAACAGGATGGTACTTTTTATTACTGAAATACGCTTCTCGGATCTTTTTTTGTGTTTACAAGTCAGAGCTTGATGATTCTGATCTCAACTTTTAACCTCTAAACTTGTTCATCTTATTCTCTCTTTTTTGTTGTTCCTTTTTCTTCACTCTACCCTCCTATTTATAATGGTGAAGAAATCATATTCCTATTTGTACAAGAATTTCCTAGTTGAAACTATTCATTTTTCCATAAGGATTCCTAACCAAAAACTACATTTACTTCCTTTATCATACTAGGACATTGACTTACTAGTTTACCCCATGAAAGTAGGATAACTTATTATCTTATCTCATATGGATAGAATGCCTTATTTTCCCGAACATGTCTTGCCCTATGCTCGGTCTTCATGTGGTCGGTCATAATAGTCTTTTGTACTGATAATGCTGCTGTCGACCTGATAATTGCCCGGTCATCCGAACCAAAGTGGTCGGTTATCGGATCATAAAGTTCTCGGCCACTCACTCATGTGGTCGGGTCGGTATTAATGATCTTGACCAATGAGAAATTACCTTTTTGCCCCTATCGTGCTGTCTTAAATACCATAGTGCCTAAAAACACCATCAACACTATTATTTTACGGTTTCGCTATTCAGAACCGCCGAACCATTGGATTGGTTCAATTCCTATTCTGACTCGATTCAGTTCTGGTCTGATTCACGATTCGGAACCGAACTGCGTTCAAGGCTAATCCCACATAATTTTCTTCTTTATTTATTTCAAATTCTTATCGTATCTATATAATTTTAAAATATCTTAAAATATTATTTCTATTAAAGTTTCTACTCAATTTGATATATTGCCTTTTATAAATTTAGGTAACTAAATAAATGACAAAAACTTTCTTTATGAAAAAAAAGTTAAAATTATTAAAATAAAAAATGATTAACGATAAATAAAATTATTTTATTTTTATTATACATATTGATATTATAATTATTAATCATGTAAAATATATTTGATATGAGGGAGCATAATTGAATATGTTGATGGTGTTTTTAGGCACTATGGTATTTAAGACAGCACGACAGGGGCAAAAAGGTAATTTCTCATTGGTCAAGATCATTAATACCGACCCGACCACATGAGTGAGTGGCCGAGAACTTTATGATCCGATAACCGACCACTTTGGTTCGGATGACCGGGCAATTATCAGGTCGACAGCAGCATTATCAGTACAAAAGACTATTATGACCGACCACATGAAGACCGAGCATAGGGCAAGACATGTTCGGGAAAATAAGGCATTTTATCCATATGAGATAAGATAATAAGTTATCCTACTTTCATGGGGTAAACTAGTAAGTCAATGTCCTAGTATGATAAAGGAAGTAAATGTAGTTTTGGTTAGGAATCCTTATGGGAAAATGGAATAGTTTCAACTAGGAAATTCTTATAGGAGAGGGAGTCTGATTTCTGTACTATTATAAATAGGAGGGAAGAGTATGTGTAAAAGACATCAAAAAATAAGGGATCTGAATCTTCAAGCTCTGACTTGTAGAAAACAAAAAGATACCCGAAAAGAGTGTTTAAGTAATAAAAGTACCATCCTGTTTGTGTCCGTGGACGTAGGTCGGACCAAGATCCATCGAACCACGTTAAATCTCCTTGTTGATTGGTGCATTTATCTGTCTTTTGCTAAGTTTGCTTTTGGTCCCCCATAACCAAACAAATTCACTATTGAGGGAGGATTTCTTCGGGAGTGATATTCCAATATTACCCTGAGACCAAAATCAGCCGTCAACAGTTGGCGCCGTCTGTGGGGAGTCTAACTAAAAGCGGCTCGCGTAGAAAGACGATGGCAGAAGGTGGAAATCACCGGTCGACAGGGAGTTCAACAACACGATGGATGGCAAATGATGCTAGATCTGGTCGGAAAATTAGGGACGATGAAAATAGTATTTCAAAAGGGAGGCAGACCTATGGGAACAAAGTGACTAGTTTGAGCACTGGAAGTCTAGATGTATCTAGTCAAAGGAGGTCATCAAGGGACACATCATCATCGAAGAAAAATATGGCTTCAAGTACTTCAAGTGTCTGGAAGTCTGAGTGTATTGAAAAACACACCTCGACAACTCCTCCAGTTCAGAGGAAATCAGAGATGGTTGAGAAACAGACTGAGGCGATCCCTTTGAGATGGCCCGAAAGGGATAAGAAGCCCTCCTCACCCAGCTCTTCAGGTGCGAAGCAATCTAATAAAAGCATGTACTCCTTAGGGATGAAACTAAAGAAAGAAGAGAGGGACAAAAGTGTGAAATAGTTGACCATGGAAACCAAAAGAAGTTAGATGTGAAAGTGAGAAACAAGATGCAGAACGAGTCCAGGTGAAAAAAAGAAAAGAAAAAAAAGAATAAGTGTACAGGGCATTGCTAAAGTGAAATAAGAATGTTAAAGCTAAAGATCAAAATAAGGAGCTGTACAGGATGGCTAAGTCCTCTCAGGGATACAGCAGCAACTGTGAGGATGACAGCTCTAAGCAAGTTAATGAGGTCAGAGGGATGAGCGGCGATCAGGCACATGTGGATTGCTCAATGGAAGAAAATTTACAGTCACCCGAGTTATTACCTGACATAATGGAGAGCTTTAATGACTTGTATATGAGTATAAATGGAAGGATCACTGCCGAGGCCCTAAAAGTAAATGTATTGCAAGTATGGTCAGACTGGTTTCTCTTCTCAGATGCATATATGAATGGATTACGCGCTTCTTTCCTTCGATCTGGGAACTCTGGAGTGATCCCTTTTCATTCCATATGTGGAGATGCACCAGAAATAGGCATGAAGACTAGCCCTGAAGATTCAAGTGATGGGAATAAGGCCAACCAAGATGCTGCATTGACAATGGGCAAAGAAGCAGCTATGAAGGAGCTAATGAGCCTTCTCTGTCCAGAGCTTAAGAGACCTTGTAGACATAATGGATTGTCTCTTGTTGGTGGTAGGCAAATAATGGCTGTAGATTTGCAGCCGGGGCCACAGAAGTCTTCAGCAAGGGAGGACTGAGAAGGAAAGAAGAGAACAGTTTAAGAATCTCCATTCTGATTCTCAGAGACTGTTGCGAGAAACTAGAGATGCGGCATTTAAATCAGTACCTCTTGTTCAAAAGCCAATATCTTCAGTTTTAGAGAGGATTCGGCAGAGAAAATTAGAGGTTTCACTAAAATAAAAAAAAAATAAAAAAAAAAATTGGTCAAAAGGAACATGGCTTCTTTTGTTGACGATGATGATGATGATGATTATGACGACATTTCACAAGAGTTTGTGGTCAAACGATGAATCCAAACATGCCCCTGAAAAGGATATTGAAGATGTTGAGGAACTCAAGGATATGATTGCAACTGAATATGAAGAAAATCCAATTGATATTGAAAGGCGTAATGAACTCCATCAAAAATGGGTGGAGCTTGGATGATGCGCTGACAACATTTGAGTTTTCTGGTGATAAGGATTCCATTTCGTGGTCAGCTATGATCACTGGTTACGCTCAGAGTGTAACATTGCTGCTCTTGAAATAGGAAAGCAAATGCATGATTATTTGTTGAAGTTGGGGTTTGAGTCTCAAATGGTCAACCCAAGTGCTAGAGGCTAGAAAACACGTTATCTTGTAGAGGACGAGACTTCCGGCTCGAGACCTCTGGATCCTGGATATGATGCTTCCATCAACCGTACCAGGTTAAGAACAGGCGACAGTAATCAAATTGGAGCACATCGAAGCCATTAAATGAAAGTTGAAACAGAAGATTTTTATTTCACCATCAGGCCACCAAAGCTCAGGAGGGCAATAGTGATGATTCAAACGGGAAAAATTTGTATAATTTGGAGATACCGGAATCAAGAGCTTCTGGTCCACCAGATTTCGGCTCGGGGCTGGATTTCGTTCCGCCGAGGCCACTTAATTTTCCGGCTCGGGTCTGCTCTTGTACCGCCGAGATCGATGTTTGTTTCAGCTCGGGGTCGGGTTACGTCCCACCGAGTCTACCTCTTTGGACTGGGGACGTAACATTCCCCCAGGTCCAAGTGCATTTTTCAGCTCGGGGTCGGGGGGTACGTCCCACCGAGTCAACCCTTCGGACTGGGGACGTAACATTCCCCCAGGTCCAAGTGCCTTTTTTCAGCTCGGGGTCGGGGTACGTCCCACCGAGTCAACCCTTCGGACTGGGGACGTAACATTCCCCCAGGTCCAAGTGCCTTTTTCAGCTCGGGGTCGGGTACATCCCACCGAGTCAGCCCTTCGGACTGGGGACGTAACATTCCCCCAGGTCCAAGTGCCTTTTTCAGCTCGGGGTCGGGTACATCCTACCGAGTCAGCCCTTCGGACTGTGGACGTAACATTCCCCCAGGTCCAAGTGCCTTTTTCAGCTCGGGGTCGGGTACATCCCACCGAGTCAGCCCTTCGGACTGGGGACGTAACATTCCCCCAGGTCCAAGTGCCTTTTTCAGCTCGGGGTCGGGGTACGTCCCACCGAGTCAGCCCTTCGGACTGGGGACGTAACATTCCCCCAGGACCAAACATCTCTCTTGGCTCGGAGTCCTCAGGGACATACCCGATGCGTAGGATCCGTGAGAAGCATAGCACGGGGAGGGATGATACCCCCGTGGCGATTGCTTACTCCAGTGTTACCGAACATAAGGAGGAAAATGCCCTTAATGTATCGAACACTCTTTGATCCTCACGTACCCGATGTAATGGATCCGTGGGAAAGCATAGCACGGGGGATAATGATGCCCTCGTGGCGATTGCTAGCTCCAGTGATGCCGGACCTAAGGAGGAATGTGCCCTTAGTATCCCGGACACTCTTTGATCCATTCATCATCCGGATCCGCGAGAGACACAGCACGGGGATGCGTTGTGCCCCTGTAGCGTGTGCCTACTCCAGCGTGGTAAGGAGGAGCCCTCATACAATACACAGGCTCCCCAGTGAACCGACGTGTAGAGGATGTGCCCTAACCATTCAAACGCTCTACTGATCCGAATCCTGGTTCGCCGGGACACTGAATTGAAAGATTCAGAATTGTGTTTTTGAGGCCTCGGGCAGGACGCTGTTTTGAGGCTTCCGTGCTGTTGTTTACATTTGTAAAAAGTTTTCTTTTGGGACAAGTGCCGAGTCACCCCCACCTTTTTGGTCTTATTTTTCAAAGTTTTGATTTTGTTTTTCGCTGGTCTGGCAAGGGGACGCCCGTGTCAGATTCGGTAGGGCTTCACAAGGTTGATTCAATTCCCTTCTGAGCAAGTCCCAAAGATTACCTGGCTCGGGGCTGGATTCGTTCCGCCGAGGCCACTTGGATTACCTGGCTCGGGGCTGGATTCGTTCCTCCAAGGCCACTTGGATTATTCGGCTCGGGGCTGGATTCGTTCCGCCGAGGCCACTTGGTTAATTGGCTCTGGGCTGGATTCATTCCGCCGAGGTCACTTTGTTTCTCTCAGCTCGGGGTCGGGTTACGTCCCACCGAGTCCGTCTTTTTGGCCTGGGGACGTAACATTCCCCCAGGGCCAGATGTTCATCTCAGCTCGGGGTCGGGTCATGTCCCACCGAGTCCGTCCTTTTGGTCTGGGGACGTAACATTCCCCCAGGGCCAAATGTTCATCTCAGCTCGGGGTCGGGTCATGTCCCACCGAGTCCGTCCTTTTGGTCTGGGGACGTAACATTCCCCCAGGGCCAAATGTTCATCTCAGCTCGGGGTCGGGTCATGTCCCACCGAGTCCGTCATTTTGGTCTGGGGACGTAACATTCCCCCAGGGCCAAATGTTCATCTCAGCTCGGGGTCGGGTCATGTCCCACCGAGTCCGTCCTTTCTAATACAACAACGTGGGCATCACAAATCTAGATTATTAGAATTCTTTTAGGCAGTTTTCTCGTTCGTTTATTTTTATCGAATTCTATCTCCCACCATTACTTGTTTCTGTACAACTAACCAAGTCCTTGAAAAAAAAAAAAGAGAGATTACAACAAAAAATTCTACATCTACGAAAAGGGGATTTGTAGATTTCATATCTAATTGAAATGGGGAAATATGATAATCTTCATCATGAATTATTAGAAAATAATCCGTAGGATTCCCATTTACTTGATTTTGAATTTCGGGTCCGAAGACAATAATGGAAATGGAGACAAAAGAAACCCCATAAATTTGAGGAATTTTATATTGAATAGTACGAATAGTACATAGTTATACATCGACCAGCAAGAAGAAAAGAAGAAAGAAATTTTCTAGCACTGCATTTCGATACCGGATGAAATGGTTGTTGCTATCTGCTCCAATAACGAAATCCTGCGGATACATATAATTCAGAAGAATATGTGAATGATTCATATACAGCATCTCTTTCTTTTAGCAAGGGTTCTACCAATTGATATGTTTCCACAAATAATTGAAATTCAATTTCTTGATCCGTATCTTCAATTTTTGGAAACTTATAAAGTTCTTCTGTTAAGCCCTTTTGGTCTAGGGACGTAACATTTCCCCCGGAGCCAAGTGTTCATTTGGGCTCGGGGTCGGGTTACGTCCCATCGAGTCGGTCGTCGTCAGCATAAGGGCAAAGCATGGTCTCCACAGGTAGATATCGGGATCGTCGTTGACTGAGCACATGAGGGTGGCAGGAAGGACCAGATTTGCAGCCAAGGCATTTTTTCTCTGCGATTCCTGGAATGACCACCGACGGATTCATCGGCACACCATCTTTTTTATAGTTCCCGGCATCAACTCGCAAACTCGTTGTTACCGAGAACTAGGGGACAAATGTTGATGGTGTTTTTAGGCACTATGGTATTTAAGACAGCACGACAGGGGCAAAAAGGTAATTTCTCATTGGTCAAGATCATTAATACCGACCCGACCACATGAGTGAGTGGCCGAGAACTTTATGATCCGATAACCGACCACTTTGGTTCGGATGACCGGGCAATTATCAGGTCGACAGCAGCATTATCAGTACAAAAGACTATTATGACCGACCACATGAAGACCGAGCATAGGCAAGACATGTTCGGGAAAATAAGGCATTCTATCCATATGAGATAAGATAATAAGTTATCCTACTTTCATGGGGTAAACTAGTAAGTCAATGTCCTAGTATGATAAAGGAAGTAAATGTAGTTTTTGGTTAGGAATCCTTATGGAAAAATGAATAGTTTCAACTAGGAAATTCTTGTACAAATAGGAATATGATTTCTTCACCATTATAAATAGGAGGGTAGAGTGAAGAGAAAGGGAACAACAAAAAAGAGAGAATAAGATGAACAAGTTTAGAGGTTAAAAGTTGAGATCAGAATCATCAAGCTCTGACTTGTAAACACAAAAAAAGATCCGAGAAGCGTATTTCAGTAATAAAAAGTACCATCCTGTTTGTGTCCGTGGACGTAGGTCGGACCAAGATCCACCGAACCACGTTAAATCTCCTTGTTGATTGGTGCATTTATCTGTCTTTTGCTAAGTTTGCTTTTGGTCCCCCATAACCAAACAAATTCACTATTGAGGGAGGATTTCTTCGGGGTGATATTCCAATATTACCCTGAGACCAAAATCAGCCGTCAACAGAATATTAATAGAAAATAAATTTTGATTTACAAAATTAAAGTCATTTTTTAAATTTTATAATTTACTTAGAGAAATGGTTCACAAATTTTATTTATTAGAGTTTAATGGTGATCTTATATAAGCATAACAAAAATTAATATGAAAGAGATAAAAAGTTAACAATTACTAATATAATAAAAAGTTAATATATTATAATCTCTTATAAATTAAATTTGAATTTTTTTTTCACATTTTTCATTTCATATTTTTGTAATTATATGAATTATCTAAATAGAATAAGGATAGAACAGTAAAGTCATGTTAATATTTTAAGTGAGAGTGAGGTGTTGATGTATTTTATAAAATATATAAATGTAATTGGTTATTGAGCCAAAATATAAGGATATAATCTGCATTTACCCTTTATATATTTTACTTTAATTAATAGCATTATGTAATGTATGTTTGTAAATAATTATGGACCCCGTAGGACTATTTGTTAGGATTGGAGATCAGAGATGAAAAATTTTAAAAATTTAGGGTGTATTTGGTAAAGATTATTATTAGAGAGTATAAAATAGTTTATAAGATATGAAACAAACGTTAAATTATAAGGTAGCGTCAAAAATAATCTCATGTGGTGAGATTATGATTTTGTGAGCGTTAACTTATCCGTTAGGTGGGGGTGTTAAAACATTAGCGTTAACGCTCCACCAAATGCACCCTTAATGTTGGAATGGGTAGGAGATCATTTAATACTTTTTTTGAAGAAGAATATATGGGGAATATGTGCAATCTACATCCCTTCTCGTTCTTTTTTTTTTAATTATATATTATTATCTTTTAGTTTTTTAGTTACGTAAATAGAAAGTATTATTGTGATTCTCTGATCACTATAGAGTGTTTTGAGGAAAAATCGAATCTATTATTATAAGAATAGAACCTTACAAGTGTTTACACTCTTTACAAAAATCTCACTTTTAACACTCTCTACCAAGCTTTCTTAACATGAAGTTTTAATGTTTTGGGATGGAATGAGCTTACAACCAAGCTCTGTATTTATAAAAAAATTCTTGCTCAAATTTTCCACACATTAATAGTGCCAACCGAAAGTAATATTGGAAGCTTGCTCCATTTTCAAACTTGCACATAAAGTTGGCTTGGAGGCTTGCTTGCAATGATGGTGGCAACTGGATTCTTCAATTCTCCCCAGTTGCTTCAATTCTCCCCCTCCAGCTGCATCTGAAACGATCGTCATTTGACAGATATCCCGACTATGTCTATGCATAGCTCTAGTTTGTCCCGAGTAACCACATTTGTTAACATGTCAGCTGGATTCCCATCTATATGAATATTCATTAGTCTCAACAGTTGTTGATTCATCACCTCGTATATCCAATGATAGCGAATATCGATGTGCTTCATCCGAGAATGATACATTGTGTTCTTGTTCAAGTCCAGAGCACTCTGACTATCACAATGTATATTGTATTCTGTATGTTTGATCTCTAATTCTTGGAGAAAACGCTTTAACCACTACATTTCTTTTTCTGCTTCCGTTGCTGCAATGTACTCAACTTCTGTTGTGGATAATGAAATACACATTTGCAATCTTGAGTGCCATGACACAGCTCCCCCATGTAAAACTGTACATGAAACCTGATGTAGATTTCCTACCATCAAGATCTCTTGCCATATATGAATCTGTATAGTCTTCCAAGATTGGATCAGCTCCCCCGTAGCATAGACATAACTTCGATGTACCCTTGAGGTACCTGAGAATCCATTTAAATGCCTCACAGTATTTTTTTCCTGGGTTAGAGAGAAAACGACTCACTACACCCACTACGTGAGCAATATCTGGCCTGGTACATAACATAGCATATATTAGGCTTCCAACTGTTGAAGAATATGACACTGATGATATCTTTTATATCTCTTTCTTGGATGAGGGACACGAACTATTTCTCAATTTGAAGTGGTGCGCTAGCGGAATGCTGATAGGTTTGACATTCTATATATCGAATCTCATGATTATCCGTTCAATATAACTCTCATGTGAAAGCCACAACCTCGTGTTCTGTCTGTCTCGAACTATTTACATTCCCAAAATATGTTGAGCTAGTCCTAAGTCTTTCATGCCGAAAGACTTAGAGAGTTCATTCTTCGATGTATCTTATCCAACGATTAACATGTCGTCTACATATAGTAGAAGAGCAACGAAATTTCCATCTGGAAATCTTTGAATGTAAACATGCTGGTCCGCTGCAGTTCTTTTGTAGCCTTGAGTCACCATGACCGAGTCAAACTTCTTGTACCACTGCCATGGTGCTTACTTATGTTAGGGTTGGTGCTCGAAGTGCCAATCTGGATCGTATTTATGTTCGATTCATGAATACGAACAATGCATTTTTCCATAATAGTACTTATTTAATGGTAGCACCTCTTGTCTTTTAAATACATTTTCGATCTAATTACGATTAGATATCTAATTATGATTAGATTGAAACTAAATCTGATTTAGTGATACTTGTATATTAGACAAAGATCATAGGATTTACAATGTAGTCTTCCAAGATTGGATCAGCTCCCCTGTAGTACAGACATAACTTCGATGTACCCTTGAGGTACCTGAGAATCCATTTAAATGCCTCTCAGTATTGTTTTCCTGGGTTGGAGAGAAAATGACTCACTACACCCACTGCGTGAGCAATATCTGGCCTGGTACATACCATGGCATATATTAGGCTTTCAACTGTTGAAGAATATGGCACTGATGATATCTTTTATATCTCTTTCTTGGATGACGGACACGAACTATTTCTCAATTTGAAGTGGTGCGCTAGCGGAATGCTGATAGGTTTGACATTCTATATATCGAATCTCATGATTATCCGTTCAATATAACTCTCATGTGAAAGCCACAACCTCGTGTTCTGTCTGTCTCGAACTATTTACATTCCCAAAATGTGTTGAGCTAGTCCTAAGTCTTTCATGCCGAAAGACTTAGAGAGTTCAATCTTCGATGTATCTTATCCAACGATCAACATGTCGTCTACATATAGTAGAAGAGCAACGAAATTTCCATCTAGAAACATTTGAATGTAAACATGTTGGTCCGCTGCAGTTCTTTTGTAGCCTTGAGTCACCATGACCGAGTCAAACTTCTTGTACCACTGTCTTGGTGCTTGCTTATGTTAGAGTTGGTGCTCGAAGTGTCAATCTGGATCGTATTTATGTTCGATTCATGAATACGAACAATGCATTTTTCCATAATATTACTTATTTAATGGTAGCACCTCTTGTCTTTTATATACATTTTCGACTTAATTACGATTATATATCTAATTATGATTAGATTGAAACTAAATCTAATTTAGTGATACGTGTATATTAGACAAAGATCATATGATTTACAATGTAGTGTGCAGTTACAACATAGCTTGTAATTGACATTGGGAAGCGTCACTATAAGTTGTATATCCTTAAATAAAGTTCATGGTCAAGATTTACTAACACGGGTCGGTTAGTAAAATCCGCTGAGACCAGTACATGTCGTATATCATGACTTGGTCCGATGGTTTATCCCAATGAACCATGAGTCTCGGGAGACTCGTATAAACATGTAGGTGTTTATTTGATAAACACTGAACGACTCACTGAAGATTTCCTAATAGATGGTACACCAACGTCAATAAGAATCTTCTCGAGTTGAGCAAGCATAGTGGTCCTTCGACTTGGGATACCACAATAGATATATGAGTTATCCTTCATACTTTGATGGCAGTCACATCACCGTCTATTTAGATCAGACCTCCGCATATTCGTTGGGTGTGGACTGATGCTCATGATATCCAATGTATATCAAGATAGAATCTGTCAGTCATGTGTACAGGGCATATGTATCATACACGTGTTTGCGATCTGGTAAATCCATGACCGTGATATAACTTCATAAGCGAGTTCCGAGTGTTATTTAGGGATCGTAAATTTGAAAGTCGACTATATTATACCATAAGAATTTGACGTTCTTATCTATATCTCAGGTATAATATTGATAGCATGTGACGGAGGGATTATATGTATGCAATGACCTTGACTTGCATAGTTTAGCAAGATTGTCTGCGGTCGTCATAATTCATTAGTGGGTGAATTATGGACACGAAATTGGATTTCGTAACGGATAAACCTAAACTTAGAGAGTCACACAATATGAAGTGTACTCGTTGAGCACTTGGGCAACGCGTTATGAATAATACAAATTATTCATAATATTTCATTGGATTAAATGAGTTAATTCGAATCGTTTAAACGGTTAAACGAAAACGCATGCATAAGGGCAATTTTTGGTCAATCGTAATTAATATGTATTTGTATTTTATACAAAATTTGATTCGATACATATTAATTAATTGTCAAATGAGATTTTGACACATGCCATTAATATATGTATTTGTTATTTAATGTAAATAAATAAATAAATATATATATAATAATTAAAGTAATTAATTATTTAGATATTTAAATGTTAAGTATTTGAATAATTAAATAATATTCTTTTTCATAATTGTTATGAAAAATATTTAATTATTATTGGTAACATGTGGCATGTTTTAATTAAGCTTAAGGTGTGCAAATTTGATTTGTTAACATAAAGTTTAATTTTATTTAATTGAATTAAATTTACAAATTTACCAAAATACCCCTAAAAGTCGGCAATGGCAAGATTTAAAGAGCAAATTTTTTCTTTTCTTCTTCTAACCTAACCATGGCCGAAAACTTCATCTTCCAAAAATACTCCAAATTTACTTGATGATTCAAGAAAGAAAAGTGAAAAAAATTAAGAAAAAGCGTAAGAAATTATGAAATTAAAGGTAATATTCAATATCCCCAAGCTTAGAAAGCAAGTTTCTTGTTCTTGAGCATCTAGAGAAAATCTAGGGTTTCTTCTTTTCTTTAGAATTTGGGTTTTTTTTTTTGATTTGGAAGATGGATTAGAAGGCTTGGTGCAAGTGTGAAGTAGTATTGAATGATATTATTGTAATATTTATTCAATTTGATCATTTGATGATATGTTGCCATTCTAGAGTGTTATGACCACTCTTGTAATGCCTAGAATTATTCTTGGGTGCTTCATTAGTGGTGGCTTGGATTGGTGTTGTGATTAATGTGATTAATGTTGAGAAAATTGGATTTATAGCATGAAAAATGATAATTTTTGTTACAAAATCAGATCTGGAAAAATTGGGTTGATTGTGATGAAAAATATGTCATATAAATGTATTAGATGTGTTTTGAGTGTTGGAACAATTACGGAAATTATTTCGGAGTTGAAATATGCGAAAACGGTGAAAAATGACATTATCGGGTGACTTTTGAGCCAACCGGGTGACGGCTGCCCAAACAGTGAATTGGTCACTGTTCCGGCAGCCCATGAACTATCCTAGTACTGTTAGGGCTGACCTGGGCAGCCCTCATGTGCATTGGGTGGTCGGTTCGGTCAAAACTTTGTTTTGTGCCATTTTGCGGAAAAAAATATTTTCGTAAAAGTTTCGCGACGTTTCTTAACTATTTATATCGTTATTTGATATCGAATAAATATGTTTAGGTGAAGTATGAATAAATTATTCATATTGGATATTGAATAATTTATTCGGTAATTTAAAAAGTTTTAAAATTACGATTTCACCCGAACCGCGAGCTTCCGCTGCGCCCGCGTCAAAACCCAACAGCTTAGGTCGTACAAGCTCTTATTCAGCTTGCAAACACGGTTATATTTTCCTGAAATCTTCGGGCTGCTCCATGTAGATTTCTTCATTTAGGTCACCATGAAGAAATGTTGTCTTAACATTCATATGTTCAAGCTCTAAGTTCAAACTGGCTACAAATTCTAGGATAACTCGAATTGAATCCATTTTTACAACTGGTGAAAAAATTTCATCAAAGTCGATTCCCTTTTCTGTAGGAATCATTTGACTACTAATCGGACTCTGTGTTTCACCATATTTCCGTTGCCATCTTTCTTCAGCTTGAACACTCATTTTTTCTTCAGTGTCTTCATGTCTTACGAGAGTTTGGCTATCTCATAAGTATGATTCTTCAGCAGAGATTCCATTTCATCTTGCATTGCGTGCAACCATTTTTCTTTGTCTTTATGAGATACAACTTCTTTGAAACTTTCTGGCTCTCCCTCATCAGTAAGCATAATATATTCAGATCCTGAGTATCTTTTTGATGGGATCCGACCTCGCTCAGATATTCGTACTGGAGGTTCACTGGTTTCTGGAGGTCTATCATCATCCAGATTTGTGTATGATCATGTAGCCTCTGATGGAGCGGGTTGCAGCTCCCACTGCTCAACACCATTTTCCTCCACTGGTTTTGCTTCTGACATATCATGCACCCCATCATTATTTGTGATGCATCAGTTTTGTCAGCATTGGAATTAGAAGACATCTTGAGCTTTTCAATGTCTTAAATAGTATGGTCTTCAAGAAACAGTACATCTCTACTTCTGATGACCTTCTTTTCTTTCGGGTCACATAACTTGTATCCAATTCCTAGTCTCCATAGCCTATGAAGATGCGTGGATTAGTCATTGCATCGAGCTTCTACCTGAGCTCATTGGATATGTGTGCAAAGGCTAAACACCCGAATGTTTAAAGATGAGAATATGAAGGATTCTTACCAGACCACACTTTCTTCGAAATCTCAAAATTCAACAGTACAGATGGTGATATGTTGATCAGGTATCAGGCGGTACAAACAGCTCTCCCCATAATGAATTTGGCAGTTTAGCCATGCTAATCATGGTTTTAAATTTCTCCATAATGGTGCGGTTTATTTTTTCAGCAACATCATTATACCTTGGAGTGCGTGGAACAGTTCTTTCATGTTAAATGTCGTGGCTTCCGCAGTAGGCATCGAACTCTCTGGAAGTATACTCCCTTCCATTATTTGTGCGGAGGCACTTCAGTTTCTTCCATGTTTCATGCTCGATCATGGCATGGAACAGTTTGAAATAATCCATGACATGATCCTTTATTTTCTGAAAATACGTCCAAACCTTTCGAGAAATATCGTCAATGAAAGTCAGAAAATATTTGTTACCGCATAGTGAATTAACTTTCAAGGGACCACAAATATCAGAATGCACCAGACTGAGCAACTCTGATTTTCTCGTATAAGAGAATTTAAAGGAGACTCTATGTTGCTTACCGAATAGACAGTGATTGCAAGGATCTAGAGCAACATTCTTTGAGACAGTGATTATATCATTCTTTGTCAAGGTAGACAACTCTTTCTCACTCATGTGACCGAGTCTTTGGTGCCACAAATTTTGAGAAGACCCATGTTCAGCTACATTGAGGCTTTCCACACATATCTTCACATGAGTTTTGTATAAAGCTTCACAAATATGTCATTGGGCGATGACCATGACGTATTTTATCATTTTTCATGTGCCATTGCTAAAGTGGAAAACATAGCCTTGTTCGTCAAGGGCTACCTCCGAGAGTAGATTGAGTTGAAGTTCTGGAACATGTCTCACCTCCTTCAGGGTTATTGTATTTCATGCATTTGTCCACATCTGAATATCACAAATTCCCACTATCTGAGAGGAACTAGTATTTCTCATATTCACTACTCCAAAGTCTCTTGCTTTGTATGTTGTGAAGTAGTCTCCGCGAGGGGTTACGTGGTAGGATACTGCAGTATCTACCACCCACTCAACATCTTGAGTTGTGGTGTGAAGGTATGTTTCTTCCTAAATGGAGTAGATAGTTACATCTCCTGAGGCAACTACTAGTGTCTATGCATCGTTGTTCTTGGTTGAGAACAACTACTAGTTCAATTGGGCCAAATTGATTTGAAGTATCATGGTTGGACTCAAAATATGTATGGACTTTCAAGTCCTAGGTCCATGTCTCAACTCATGCATGCAAATTCCACATGGCCCATAAGTGACAGAATTTCAGTCATACATGCTCACAACCAAATCTCGCGTGGGTAGATTACTTACAATGTCATGTGGAATCATACAGATTCCTACACCCCTTAAAGTATATAAATATTTTATGTAGATAAAATTCATAGAAAAACTCGCCTTTGAATTTGTTGTTTACAATTAGATTTGATTTTTTCAATTTCGGTTTGATTCAATTTTCTCAATTTTTTTTCCCACAAATTCAAATTATCATGTTTCGATACAAGAGAATAATAATATATTCTGTGTATAACCATCCCTCATACAAAATGTGTAGCAAATTAAGATTTTTTTTTTGTCAAAACATACTATTATGGAACTCAACCTTTAAATTGCCTGCATAAGCCCAGCATTGTCTACATTGGGCCGGGCTAGTTGAGCAATTTCCATTTTTTAGAACAAATAATTTCATTAAACATATTGCCCATTTCATTAAATAGAATTTGTTTTTTTGGATGTCCTTGATGTATATAAATAAACATTCTAATTCGTTGGATATGTAGAGTGAGCAAAAAGATACGATTATATTATTATATAGAGAAAATGATACCCAACTATCGTGCAGATTATCATAAAGAGAATTTAATCTCCGTGATTTTAGAATACAAACTCTAATTTTTATAGTTTTAAAAAATACAAACTTTAATCTCTACCGTTAAATATTTTGTATTGATTGTTAAATGAGACTTTATTCCTATTAGTATTAAGTGACTCCATTGCCCCAAAATTGTCCAAAAATAATAATAATTTATTTCAAAATTAGACTAAAAGTGACTTAAAATATACGAAAAATATTTAATGTCAGTGATTAAAATTTTTAAATTCAAAATTATAGAAACCAAAGTGTTTTTATAACCATATGTAAGATAGTTGAATGTCATTTTTTCTAATTTAAATATAATTTAATTTTAACTGTGCATTACTATTAAAGCAAGCAGAACATAAGATTATGAAAAACATAACACAATAACTAAATATATATCCAAATTCATAAAAATATATTACCCTCCACCAATAATATATCAATTCTTCACTTCCTTAATTGCAATTTATAATGTTGCAACGTTATGTTTAGATTTTTTTTTTATTTTTTATTTTTAATTCTCGGAGTCTTATATTGTGGTTTTCAAGTGTCTTTTTTCTTTGATTGGTTATCCATCAATGATCGAATCATGAGATAAGTAAAGGATTAAAAAATCAATTTAAATCATGATTTCTCTTATGATAACCAATACATGTCTCAACGGAGCGATTTGAATACTTTTCGGATATAAATCTAAAAAGGAAAATTCCACAACTTTTAAAACACAACTTTCCTTTGAGATTTGAAATTCTTTGAGCTAGTCTTATGGATCCTTAAGTAGTCTTTGTAAAGGATTAAATAACATTGATGTTACAGAAATTTCCCAGCTTATTTCCAAGCTCCCACAGTATGTTATTGAGATTTGAGTGGAGGCCTGGCGCATTACATTAGATTGAGTTAAGTGCATAGTGCCCCTTGAAAGAATTGGCCGCAGCACCAAAACATAATTTATTTGGAAATTAATGCCAAGTTGTGGGTAGGGCTCCAGCTATATTAAAATGATATAAAATCGCTTTTTTTCAAAACCCCATTTTGGGTAAGGGGTGAGCAAAACCGGTTTCGGTTCCGGTTCCGCATAGAACCGGAACCTACCCGGAAAAATTCGGTTCCGCACTAAGTGGAACCGGAACCTACCCAATTAAATAAGGTACCATATTATTCGGTTTCAATCCGATTCCGGTCCGGTTCCGAATTACCCTATTGACATGACACATTATGAATATATTTGGCATTACTGATAACTACTAGCTAGTAACTATAATTCTATTCCAGTATTCCTGTGTATTAAAATTTAATCGGTTAATCCCAAACATACTCTTAAGTCTTAACAGTTTGCTAGGAGCGCAGCACTTGTTGGAGATGAGATCATAAGTGTGAAGTGTCATTTGCAATTGCTGTCAGGAAAAATGTTTTTACTTACAAAATGTAATGTATTGAGAGCAGCAGATTAAATAACTGTGATGGCAATCAATTAATTAAATTAAATTTAGACCACTTCTGGTTGATCTAGTGATTATTAGAAGAGATTTTTCAATGCATTTTGTGACACCAATTTCTGCGTGATATAAGATCTAACAGTGCACTAAAACAATACCCAAAGTTAGTGTCAAACCCATTTATGCGTAAGGTAAGATCTAACAGTGCACTATTACAATAAAATTCCAAATTAAAAAAAAAAAAACTGTGAAAAGACAGAGAAAAATGTGAGCAGCAGCAATACTAATCGCATACAGAAGGGCATTTTGCTCAATTTGAAAAAAAATATATCCAAGATTTCAAAACTTAATTCGATTTTTATGCAATCATATTGTCATAAACCAAACCATGAATCGGAATAGAAACATGCAAAATTAAACGACAACAATATTAGAAAGACGTATAAAGATGAAATCCACACAATCGAGCAATAACAATATAACATCAAATAGATCTTCAATCTTGTTCATTAATACAACCATCAAATAAAAAATCCTGAGCTTACAGAATTAGAACACTACAAAAGCATTAAAGCAGGGTTTCAGAATGTCTTTGAGACTTGAGAAATACCATATACTGAAACTGAAAGTTGAAACTATCATTTTCTTCAAATCCTATATTCAAACTCAGCCATTTCAACTTTTTGCCCAACAATTTTATAAGCCAAATAGATCCTGAACCAAGCCACTTGTTACAAAAACCTGAGAGAAAATTATTTAATAATAATAATTCACATTTAATAATTTGACAGGAATATTTAGATTGCAATATACAACAGATACATAAATGAGGAACTACAATAGTAAAGAAATGACTCACTTATAAATTTTCATCATCTGTATCAGCATTGATATCACTATCAACAATATCATTATCATCTACAATCGTCAACCCACTCGCTTCTGTTACAAATAATCAAATATTAAATAATAGCTAGTTAATGTTAATATGTTATGAATATAATTAAAATTACAGAAACAGAAAACATAATTCCTTACCTGCATCATATTTTTCTGCATCTTCCATTAGTTCCTCAATATTTATTGGTGTTGGCGCACTTCTTAACCAATCTTGAGTACATATCAATGATTGAACAACTTTTGGAGTAAAACAACTGCGAAATGGATCAAGAACACGACCAGATGTACTGAAAGCCGACTCTGAAGCCACAGTGGAAACGGGAATCGCCAACATATCTCTTGCAATTTGAGAAAGAATCTTGTACTTGAATCTATTACTCTTCCACCAACCTAAGATATCAAGATCTTTCCCACCATCTTCACAAGCTTCTTCAAAGTATTTTTCTAACTCAGATTTAGGCTCCACATCTTGTTCATCTCTTATAAACCTCATCAATTCATTTTGAATATATATGTCATCGTTATTACCACCATCACAACCAAACTCTTCCATCATACTTGAGGGTTGAGATAAACGACTTGTACTTGTTTCATAACTTCTGTTGTTACCGCCTTTATTATAAAACTCAAATAAACGTTGCAAAACACCTTTCAAGTTTTCACATTTTTCAGTTATTTTTGTACTATCATTACCAAAAAGTCTCTTATAAAAAAACTTAGCCACATACATCTTATATCTAGGATCCAACACGGCAGCTATTAAAACCATAAAGTTTGTCTTATCAACATTTCCATAGTATTTATCAAACTTTTCTTTCATTTTACGACACATACTTTTAACATAAGGATCTTATTCATTTGCCCATTCGTTCATGCAAGTGAGGATAGCAACAATATCATGAACATAAGCATTAGATGTGACATACAAAGATCCTGATAACTTTTTAGTGACAACATAGAATTTTTTTAAAAATCTTGCAAAACCTTGGCATTTTGCCAATCTTCCCAAGTGGGAACATCATCACTCTCAAGTTCAGTCCTATATGCAACATCTTCATCATCCATCCTATCAAATGCTTTTTGAAATACAAGAGCCGCCTCTAGCATTAAGTAAGTGGAGTTCCACCTAGTTGTCACATCAAGACAAACTTTACAACTACTAGATATTCTTTCTCTCTCAACACACACTTTAAATTGATGGGCTCTAGCCGGAGAACTCCGCACATATCTAACTGCACTACGAATTCGACTAATAGATTGTTTAATTTCAACAAGGCCATCCTTAACAATCAAGTTCAAAATATGAGCAGCACATCTCATATGGAGAAAGTCTCCACCCATAACTAAGTTTGGAAGTCTACCATTCAAATACGTAATTGCGACATCATTAGAACTAGCATTGTCTACTGTAACCGTAGACACTTTATCATCAATACCCCATTCTTGAATACATGCTTCTACCATTTTCCCTATATCTTTCCCTTTATGACTAGGTATTTCAACAAAACTCAAAATTCTTTTGTGCAACTTCCAATCATTATCAATAAAATGAGATGTCAGACACAAATAACTTAGAGTTTGTACAGAAGTCCAAATATATATCATCAAAGCTACTCTTGTATTTAAGGACTTTAAGCATTCTCGCAAGCTAGTCTTCTCACTAAAATACACTTTCATGCAATCTCTAGCAATAGTAAAGCGAGAAACAAATTTAAACCGAGGTTGTAAAGCATGCACAAACTCTCTAAAACCATCACGCTCTACTATAATAAAAGGCAACTCATCTTTTATAATACACCTAGCAAGCATCATCCTACAATACTCTTGATCAAATTTCCATGTTGTAAGAGTATTAGGTTCATTGTTACCACACGTCTTGCTTGAAAGTTGTTTTTGCTTCTTATCTATATTGTGAGGATAACTAGTGCATCTTTTAAGATGTTTTTTCATCGAAGAAGTACCTGATGTCACTTTGTAACTTAAAACTTTTCCACAATAATTACATTTTGTGTGTTCACATGTCCCATTAGCTGGATTAGTCAAACGCTCAAAATGATCCCACATATCGGATGCATTTCTGCGAACTCGAGATAACTTTGAAGTAGCGTGACTGCCATCATTATCATCCATTTTCGGCAGCTGCGAAAAAAATTACAAAATGATTAAAATATATCATCAATCAACAATCCAATTGAAGAAGGGCTTAGAAAATTGATTGTATTGTTACCATTCAAAAGCAAGATGCCAGGCAAGCTTGCTTTTGAATGGTAACAATACAATTTTTCATTCAACAATTTTGCCCTAAATGGTATGAAATCTGCCAGGCAAGCCTACATTCATTCAGTTCCAATTTGAAATAAGCCAGTCAGCAATTTGCTTAGAACCTTCCACAATATACTAAATAATGTATTCATCTTACAATCATAAATTAGTTTATGATAATATGGGGGAACAGAGAAAATTAAAGAATCAAATCAAACACATATTCTGTTTGGTAACATAGAAATATATGAGGGGAAAAAACACAACAGAACTTATTAAATCCTCTCTAGCTAATGGGATAATTTAAGCGAGTTCCCAAGTTTATTGGAAGCAAACACAACAAGATCATTAGATTAATATTGATAATTCATTTTGATTTATTCCCAATAAGCAAAAAATAATAATTGTATAGTGTCAGTTTACAAAATAATAATTATAATAACTATAAAAATACACAGTCCTTGATATGAGAATAATGAGATCAAAACGCTTAAACTTAACTCCAGACTTTTGCAGTTCGACAGAACAAGGTAATTCTATTTCACCAGACTGTAACGCTACATGCACAGATCAGAGCGAATTTTACTTAACTATTCAGGCCAAAATCAACAGAATGATATCAATAAACTTGGAAGTGGGAAAAGCTTACCTCTGTGATTGCAGGCGCAACTTTGATTCGAAGCCTTTGAAGCAATCGAACTGGTGAGAAACTTCTGTGAGATTGTGAAATCAGATTTAGGGAATTACGGTTGCTGGCCAAAATCAACTTCCTGTTGCTTTTAGATTGAGACTTAAGTTTTCGTATTTTAATTTTAGATTTAGATTTAGGGTTGGGTTGCTTACTTGCTGCGCCGCCTGCCTGTAACCATAGTCACTTTAAAGTTTGTATAATGATTGAAAACGACGACATTTTTGCCCTAAATGGGTATGAAATCGGGTCTAAATCGGGTTCCAAAATCGGTTATATAAACGGGTATTAAAATCTGTATTAAAATCAAGTATTTAACCCGGTTCTCCAATACGGTTCCGATTCCGGTTCATGGTCCGGTTCCGGTTCCGATTATTTTGGAACGGAACCGGACCGGTTATAACCGGTTCCTTATTTTTGGAATCGGAACCAGATCGGTTACAACCGGTTCCGGTTCCAAACCCGGATTTCCGGTCCGGTTTCAACCGGTTCCCGGGTAGACCCGGAACCGATGCTCACCCCTAATTTTGGGTATTTTATTTTTTTTTAAAGTTATTTCCCTCTTTTAGGTAATTATCATTGTGGTTCTTGAGATAAATCAAACAGACGGTCGATTATGACTCTCGAATTTTGATTAAAATTAGAAACTCTTAAATTTAAAATAAATTTATATTCATTAAAGTTAAAAATATTATTTATGCCTCTAAAACCACATAATCGTCCTATAATATTAATCATGGTAGGGAAACAATTCTTAAAATATCTAAATGCAGCAACTTCTGCAAAATCTCGTTTGGGATCATCTTTATCATGAGCATCAGTGTATGGTTGTCAAATGTTTGGTTCACCAATGAAAGGACTGGAAGCATGTGAGGGAGGGCAGTGACCATTAGTCCCCATCGATACCACTGTTACTATTTGGCATGTGTCAGGGCAATATTGAAACTTATTGATCCAGTGCCAAGTGAATTTTAATAAATCTTTGCTTGTTGTATATATTTTTGCCGATTGTGGATCTCTCGAATTTAGATTAAAATTACAGGTTTTAAAATAAATTTATATTCATTGAAGATAAAAAATATTGTTTATGCCTCCCAAAATATAGAATCGTCCAATAAGTCAATCATTCTACGGAAACAATTCTTAAACCATGTCAAAAATAAGTATTGATGTGTTGAAAATATCATTTGAATTAAGTTCAATATTTTAGTTATTTTTATTAAGATTTTTTATGTGTTGAAATTTTTTAAGGATCATTTGATAAAAATTTGTTTATGCTAAGAATATAAGTTAGCGTCACCAAATTCGATACCAAAAAAAAATTAAGGATCCAGTTCCACCATTGCTTGAAGCTAGATAAGCAGAGAAGGTGAAGTATCCGTAGGAGATGTACGTGGGGGGTTTAAACTTGTGGGAAAAGCCATTTTGCCAAGGTTGACACTACCACTTTTAACTCGAGTCTTTCATCTCACACCTCTCCATCAACAATAAAACCAATTCTAAGGACCACATCCCACCCCCTACAAACCTAACTCACGCCCCCACGTCCTACCCCTTAATATAACCAGTCCCAATAAAAAAAAAAAAAAAAAAAAAAAAAAAAAAAAAAAAACTATTATTTTTTGATATGTTAATAATAATACATTGGAGGCCGTATGTTTTTGTCATGTTATTTATAAAATTATTATCATGTCCTTTTGTGCATATTTCATGTATTGCGTCATAAATAATTAGACAAATACAATTGTAACACTTCTCTTTTTATTAAGCAATCCCCCACAAGGAACTAGTCAGTCAATACTACGGCATGTGTAACCCCAAAAGAGCAACAATTGAATGGGGGAATTCTGATTTAATACAAAAATCTCTAATCAGTGCAAAAACAGCCAGCCATTTAAAAAAAAATAAAAATAAAATAAAAAAAATTGGTGGGATCATATTATTCAAAACACAGAACGTGAACATGCCCACCGAGTGCGTGACTCAGTGCGCGCGAGACTCTTGACCACTGAAGCACATGCGAGTCGGCCCACAACCTGGCTATTTCTCAGTAACGATTAACGAACCACCATCCACCCACCGACAGTGGGTCCTATTCGTCCACGTCATCATCTCCCACTTTCACATCTCTCAATCAAAATCCTTGCCCAGTTGAGCACTCAAATGAAACCAAAGGGCCAGACAGGACAAACCGACCTTTCTCCTAACTCCAAAGGTGGTCTGTCTATCATGTAAGCCCACGTGGCCCCTACCCATTAAGAACCTCCACTCCATTATCGTCGCCACGTGGAGTCATAATCACGCATGGGACTGGTCACCACCATGTGGGCCCCCACCACTACCGACTAGTACAATTCAGCATGTACACTACTTGTTCGTACAACACATCACAACTCTCAACTAAAAAAAAAATCAACAACTACGTGTAATTTATCATCATCATTAACGTTGTATGTGTTTGACGTGGCATAATTGGAGCGTACAACTATCATTATTATCTGAAATTATCATGTTTTGAGTTATTTGCAGAAATTAACCAGAAAACTGAAAGATTAGCTAACAGTAACCAAACAATTAATCAATAAACAACAAAACACCTCTATACTTAACTGTATATTTTCTTGATTAATTCAATTCCAGATACATTAGGAACGAAAAAAACTCCCTGAAAGTAAAAATTAAGAAGAAAAAAACTAACATGAAAGTTAGTTGCACATGATGAACACAACAAAGATCAAACCCAAACTTGGATAAAATTAACATAGAAAAAACAGTCATATATATGGATACTATTGGTGTAATAACACTCCCTCCCAATATTCTTTTACCTTGATTGGGCTGTAGTTAATTAAAAAAGGTGAGAGATTTACGGAGATAGAGACTAGGGTGATCTTGATCAGTCCACTGAGTACTCTGACTCCAGTACGATGCATGATCTACGGCGTTAGGAAGATCAAACAATCCTTGATCACCACCACTCTCCCCCTGCCAATCCAACAATCCAAACCCTCCATTATTATTCCCTGATAACTCAACCTGCCCGTCTGATCAAGCAACCCCTTGTCAAATCCTGCATCTTCAATTCTTGATGGCCCCCAATATACTCCCACTCACCATCTTACTCCACTCACCATCTTATCTGTTCCTGTTGCTTGCTGCCACTGCTCGTTTGAACATGCTCAAGAATTTTGCTGAGCATTATCCATTCATAATATTACGATCCAAAAAGGCAAAGCTGTTGTCATTGGAAAACCAATCATTATA
>SKCR01046568.1:0-41492 GCA_019454045.1 Zanthoxylum bungeanum
CTATTTAATTATTAAATAATTAAATTAAGTAAAATAAAAATATCTACCATTATGATAAAGTTTGGAAATGATTACTTAGTGTAAATTTTTGACTTTCTATTAAAGAAAAATGAAGTCAAATGGCATTTGGCTTGTTAGATATTTGTTTGAAAAATTAACAAAATATCTAATCTTTTTTCTACACCAAATTCAGCCACCTTGACCTAAGTATTTAAGGTTTTATTTTTTCATTTGCTTCACACTTGTTCAAGCCACTAAAAACTAAAAAAAAAGTGTTGAGAGAAAAAGAAAAGAAACCAAGAAGGAAAAATCAAGAAAGCTTGGATTTAAGTAAAAATTCATTTTTTTATTTATTAAGTAATTAGAATAAAATGGTTTATTTTAATTGCCCAAGAAAAATAATTATCAGAAATTGTTTCGGTGTGAAAATACGCGAAAACGATGAAAAATGAAATTACTAGCTAACGGCTGCCCAAACAGTGAGTTAGTCACTGTTCGGGCAGTCCACGAACTGTTCAAATATTTTGGGGGCTGCCTTGGACAGCCCCCATGTGCATTGGTCAGTTGGTTCGGTCAGAAACGCGTTTTATGCTATTTTACGGAAAAAAGTTTTCGTAAAAGTTTCGCTGTGTTTCTATATTATTTATGTCGTTATTTGATATCGAATAAATATGTTTAGGTGAAATATGATTGAATTATTAGTATTGGATATTGAATAATTTATTCGTAAGTTTAAAAATTTTAAACTACGATTTCGCCCGAATCGCGCTTCTTCCGTTGCGCCGCCTTGATAAATCCCCAACAAAATGGTATCAGAGCGAGTCTAGTTCTAAACTCATGATATGATTAGCCCTTTAGATTTTATATTTAATCTAATCTTTAGTATTTACATGCATGTATTTATTTAATTTGATTAAATAAAGTGAATTACATCTTTTAGGAAAATCACCGTTAAATAAGGTTTTAAAGTGACTAGTATTAGGAATACTTGTTTCTTCGTCCGCCTTGTCAATACGGATGTGAATGTTTTCATGATGCTATAGTTGTATCATGCCAAAGTTGTGCAATTATGGCCGAAGATAGTTCATCTGTGTTGGTAGAACTTATATGATAAGAGACAAATTCAAGTGAAAGTGGAAATCCTAAACGTGCCAAAGCTGTCAGGACTACATCGGTAGCTTGAGTTTTTCATTGACAAGTGAAACCATGATACGCCTCCTGTGAACTTTCCAAAGCTGTCACAAAGAGAAACGGTCAGGACAAAATCAGGAGTCACACCGAGTGTGATTGACAATCAGTTGTCTACCCGTGAATATACGTAGGCGAGAACATGCCAAAGTTGTGAATCGAAATGTATTTGTGGGGTCCACTTCCCATTATGGAATTTGATTTAATTATTGAATTCTCATTTTCGTTGGGGATTACGATATTACGTAAAGTAGTGGGAGGCACTGCTGGATTAAAAATGATAACTAATGCAGTGTGTAATATTATGAAAATTGTCGCTTATGTTTTTCCTTATTCTACTATTTAGATAGAATTAAACTTTTATCCACCGCATGCATATTTTATATATGTTTTCCGACTTCACTTATGGTTGTAAATTTCTAGAATAGGTTCTAGATTATAGTAGGCTATGATATAATCCTTTAGACAGAATAGTTTCTTATGGAGTAAAGATTGACATGAATTGGTTCATGTCTCAAGATTCTTCACTGGCATTAAAAGAAATCCCATTAGGTATTTGTTTATCTGATAATGACGTTTCTTGGCTTTAGTGACAATTAAAGGTCATGTGTCAGACATTGTTTGCTTTTCAATTATTTGCAAATTTTATAAATAGGTGAAGGTAAATTGTAAAGCTAAATAAAGGAGATGCGTATAGTTGTGTGTAGATGTAACATCCCCGATCTGGAAGATGTTACCGGCAAGGGATAGCAGTACTAATCCCATAAGCCTCTGACTATTTAACCATAATAGAAACTAATATACTTTACTTTATATGACTATACTTTGTATGGGACCGAAGCACAACTCAAGAACAAAGAAAACATACTCAATATTAATTACTGTATTTAATAAAAATCGTTTTACAATGACTGCACACGACCATGACTTATTCAAGACTCACTCTTGACTATAACTGGACTCTCACTGTATCTTTGACTCATACTGGTAGACTCCATCCCTAGTGACTGCATCAGTATCCATCCTCCCAAGCACGTCCTCCGAGAATCCTGCAAAACATAAAGACTTGAATGGGGGTTAGATCGTTATTCGATCTAAGTAAGTCGACAAGAAAACTGAAAAACTCAAATCAAATCATTAAGTCTTTCAAACTAAAGTTTTTAAAAAATCACTTCATATGATATCTCTTTTTTGAAACCTCCATTTGAAATCTCTTTAATAAAATTGATCTTTCTGAAAATTGCTTTTGAAACTCTGGTTTCCGAAAACTCTTTTTTAAAATCTGATTTCTGAAAACTGTGTACTGAAAATCTGAAAACTGTGAGCTGCTCTATATCTGAAAAATCTTGACTTATGAGGGTGTTACGTATCGCCGTCCCCCATACGCCTAACTGTAGCCAGCATGCAAATCCATAACTTTGGGGTGTTACGTATCGCCGTCCCCCCAAAACATGCCACTACTGTCTCTGAAACTGGTGGTCTTGGGGCGTCACGTATCGCAGTCCCCTAAACCCACAACTAGAACTGGGGATCTATGCTAACCACCCCAGCTTTGAACTAGAGTCCAGGTAACCACACATATGACGTCTTCATGGCTCTAGAACTAGGTCTAGGGGCGTTACGTAATCGCAGTCCCCCCTATTCTCTACATGTGCACATGTCCTCTGTTCGTCAATTCCATATTATCTCAAGTTACATACTGGGGTTTTTTTTCCCTCATGCCCGGAAAACATAAAATCATACTTTTGAAATATTTATTCTCAAAACTCATGCTGTAAAACATTCTTTCTGAAATATCATTGAATAAAATCATCTGAAATATAATTAAATCTAACGCCCTATGTGCTGGAAAAGTAAGTCTCAATTTATAAAGAAACAAAATAAATCAATAAACAAAATCAACTTGAAGAAAGAGGTGTCCTCTCACTGATTTAGAATCTGGCTGATACTGGAGCCCTTGTCGAAGTAGATTGCGCTTCCTGCGGATAATCTATGATTGGGAACTTAATTAGTATCAACTTAGTAGAATAGTCTTCGATACTTTACAATGCTTAAAGAAATATCCATAAATCTATATACACGAGGCTTATTGTTATCATAATTTTAATATAAGATATGTATTCAAACTGATACGAGACCTTAAGGTGGTCTCTATCATGCTAGGATGGAACTGGCGTTTAGAACTGATTTTGGGGAGATTCAGTGTCTCGCATCACGACCCAAACCCTTGCGCGTCGCGACGCAAACCCTTGCGCGTCGTGACGTAAACCCATGCGTGTCGTGATGCGCAGCGTCCAAATTCCAGTCACCATTTTCCACTTGCGTCGCGACGCACAATCCTTCTGCGTCGCGACGCGACCTGGTTTACTAGGATTCTATTTTGCTTATCCAAACTCACCCAAAGCTCAAATCATCCAACTCTACTCCATTCCAAAACAACATAAACCATACACAATACATCATCATATACTCAATTTGAACATAGATTCAATCCCCCAATTTATCGATAATTCAATTTTTTATCCATAATCACACTTTATCAATTATCACTCAAAACCCATAAGTTGGTATTTATCAATGTTTTCTATGTTTTTTAATGTCAAAATTCCATACTACTATCATCACTACCAAGCTACAAAACATGATACAATCACTAACTCATTAAAACAAAAAAATTCACAATTTTGGGTCATGAATTCTTACATTTGTTTCCTTGCTTGATTTTTTGTTCATTCTTCAAATATCTCATGCTCAACTTGCTTTAACATCTTTATTTCCTTCTTCATTCTCTCTTCTTCTTTTCTTTCTCTTTCTTTCTTCTTCTTCTTTCTTCTCCTTCTTCTCTCCTCTTCCTTCTCTCGGCTTCTTCTTCTCCTCTTATTTCTCGGTTTCTTTTTCTTTCTTTTCATTTTTTTTCTTGATTTATTTGTGAATTAGTGAATAGTGATCCCTTTTTATTGTGGGGTCCATTGATATTTTAGAAATTTGAGAAGAAAATGTAGAAATTTGTGGAAAGTTTAGGAATCTTCCAATTAGACCGAAATCACTATTCATCCTAATTTTGACCTGCATTTGTGACCCGCTTCTGGTCCGAATTTGGGACGTATTCAATGCGGAGTTGTAGGTCTCGATCTCAGATTTTCGACGATATAAAATTCATAAAAATCAGAGATCGTACGAAAAAGGTACGCCTCAAATACCATGGGTGGCTCAAAGGAAACTCGGTACAGTCTCGTCCCGAGAGTTCAAGAAATTTACCAAGTGTCCCCTAAGTCATTCCACGAGCATATTTGAGTCCCAATATAATTTTTTTACATGCCTTCATCCCGTACGTAACAGTATCACTGTAGGCAGTAGTAAAAACTACTGGTCGTCTACAAAGTTCCCAATTCTCCCCCCCTTAAATAGGATTCGTCCTCGAATCTTTTCTGGTGTCTAACTCGTGGTTTTCCTAGTTTCGAGAATATCTAGAGATTCTACTATACTTATCTTCTTGTCTCTAACCTCTACTAGCTACTTGATTTTTCCTCTTTTTCTTCTTTGCAAGACTTCTTATCTCCAAGATCTCTTTCTTATAGGTCTTTACTTATGCTCCACAATTTCTTAATTGATCATATTCTTAGTGGCTGATACCTTGACTCTTACTAAGGATTCTACTTGTACTTAGTATTCCTCTGTTCCATTTGTCCAACTTGATCTTATTATTCTTTCTCATCACTTAACTATTAATTCTCTATACATCCTTTACAACATTCAGCAGTCTATAAGCTTCTCTTCTTCAAGATCCAAAATTTATGCTTCCTAAGGGGTTTTGGGGTTTTCTAACTTATCAACTTCCTTTCAGTCTCTTAATAGCTTCACTTGTTCATTCTTGGACTACGTCTGTAGGTCTCATCTCCTTGAACTTTCTTTACTATTCCTTTCTATTAACTAGTCTTCTATACTCGATTGCATGCTAGAATACCTTTTCTTTGTTGATTTTCATACTATGGTAAACTTACTTTCTTGGTTCTATATCACACTACACTTCTGTCAATACTTACCTTTTTATTTACTCTTCCACTTCGTTCTATAACTGAATCTACTATTGGTCATATCTCTGTTCCCTTACTCGAAAGATATTTGTTCTCATATGTCCTTGGTTATTCTTAACGTTGTCCTTTATATTCTTATCGTATGCTTAACTAGTAATTTTTCTTTTTGTTACCCTATCTAATAGCTTCTCTTTAAGTCTCTTACTTAGGCTATCTTTTCCTTTCTTTTTATTTTGATTTGTTGATGTTCTTAAGAGTCATATGTTTCGACCATCTATTACTACACTTATACTTGCTTCAGGAGTATCTCAATGTTACGCTTCTGGTCCATCTTTGTTATTGGTATCGATTGAGGGTTGGGTGGGTGGGAGCTAGTCTTGAGGCCCTTCTATTACGGTGTTTTGGTGTCACATAATTTTTACCTAAGACTCTCGTGTTTACCTATCTGGTGTCTTTTTCTATAATGGGTACTACTGCTAAAACTTATCTGACTTGCCTTTCCTAACTTTACTCCTAGTCATTTTTATCAATCAATCACGCTGCATCCTATACCAAGTCCTTCTAGAAGTATACTTCCTAATAAGTTCCTTATACTGTCACTTTATCCTTTCTATTGCTTAATTTTCTACGGTTACTATGTTCTTTCTCTGGATACTTACTATAATCTCATTTCTACATTTCCTAAGGGACTCATTCTGCTACGATGGTTCCTTTCTAATCTTAATTCCTCAATTCCTTACTCTTTTACTCCCTTGAAAACTCTATTTACTTCGACTACTAAGGGCATCATCTACTATATCTTGATCCATACGCTATTTTTACCTAAGATCCTTATTCTCAATACCATGAGGTTTTTTATAAGCTGCTCACTATATTCCTACGAATCATTCTCCATGATATTATGTACTTCTAATTTCTTTACTTTCTTGAGGGTTCTTTGTTTATATGAAGGTTTTCGCACTTATCTCAACTTATTGTAGTGTTGAACCCCCATTTTTCAAGTTTCTTGTCTATCATTTCTTTGGATTCATCGACCTAATTATCGAGACATCTCGTGATTTGTCTAATCTATCAATTGTCCTCTATTACTGATTCTTCTCTTTACTAGGCTCTAGGGTTCCAAAACTATCATCGGTTCTTTATTCTATTATTTTCTCATTATGTCATCTTCGCCCCCAAATACACTAAATTTCTTTGTTATTCCTCGCATTTCTCATACCATTGCATATCATATTTCCTTACTTTACTCCTTGCTTCTAAGACTAACGGTGGGTCATTCCTTTTTTTGTTTTTTATATCTAAACTTTATGTTCTTTGTTATAAACCTTGATTTGATCCCTTTTTATTCTATTGTCTATACTGGTACTCTTATCACTTCTTAAGTATCTCTAACTTCATAGGTCTATTCTTATATTCTTCTATGGATCTCTACTCACTCGGCTTATCTGTGGGTTCTACGAAATTTGATCTATTTTTGAACTTCTATTGGTCTAGCAAACCTTACTCTGACTTATCGTAATCTTGAGCTACCCTGGGTTTTCTTCTTTATATTCTCGAAGCTTCCTTGATCCTTCTTCTAGGTGGTCTGTCTTTTAAGGTTCTTTCATTTCTTAAAATGGACTTCTGTTGGGTTTTCTTACGGTTTCCTATACTCATGCTGATAGGAACTGCTTACATCTCATTAGTCTTTTTCTTTATGGCTCGGGGGAGCTTCTTCATCCTTGTTCTAGTAATTTATGTCAAGATGGAGTCTATTGTTCATGTAGGATAGGTATGAGATAGACTATGTCATGATAACTTCCTTAACTGGTATCTCGAAGGAGTGAGGATCTGGGTAGGTAGGGGCTTTATCTATCGGATTCCTTGGTTAGGGTAACTAACTGCTGTTTCTATCATCATTTATCTTGCTTGCCTACAGGCCTAGGTTCAGAATATCTAAAATATCTATATTTCGATCGTATTCCGCATCCATTAGAAGGTTCCACGATCGACCTTGACTTTCTTACTTCTTCTATCTTATAGTGGTCCTTGATTATTCGGAGAACTTGCTACTTATACGAAATGTTTCGAGAAATATTAGATCGACTCAGAGGAATTTTTCTGAGGAAGAAAGGTATCTCGCTTGAGGGAAAGAACCTTTACTTAGATCTATTCAACTTACAATAATTGCACACTACCATGCCTTATGCAAGCCTCACTCTTGACTATAACTGGACTCTCACTATATCTCTGACTCATACTGGTGGACTCCATCCCTAGTGACTGCATCAGTATTCGTCCTCTCGAGCTCGTCCTCTGAGAATCCTGTAAAATATAAAGACTGAAGTGGGGGTTAGATCGTTATTCGATCTAAGTGAGTCGACAAGAAAATTGAAAAACTCAAATCAAATCATTAAGTCTTTAAAACTAAAGTTTTAGAAAAATCATCTCATATGAACTCTCGTTTATGAAAACTCCATCTGAAATCTCTTTAATAAAAATGATCTTTCTGAAAACTGCTTTTGAAACTATAATTTCTGAAAACTATTTTCTAAAATCTGATTTCTTAAAATAGTGTACTGAAAATCTGAAAACTGTGAGCTACTCTGTATCTGAAAAACCTTTACGTATGAGGGTGTTACGTATCGTCGTCCCCCCATCTGCCTAACTGTAGCCAGCAGTGCAAATCCATGACTTTGGGGCATTACGTATCGTCGTCCCCCAAAGCAGGCACTACTGTCTCTGAAACTTGTGGTCTTGGGGCGTTACGTATCGTCGTCCCCCAAGCCACAAACTAGAACTAAGGGTGCTGATCTATGCTACCACCAAGCTGTGAACTAGAGTCCAGGTACACGAACCTATGCCATCATCCTGGCTCTAGAACTAGGATCTAGGGGCATTACATATCGCAGTCCCCCCTAGTCCTCTATATGTGCACATGTCCTATGTCTGTCAATTCCATACTGTCTCAAGTTACATACTGGGGTGAGTTTTTCCCTCACGCCCCGGAAAACATAAAATCATACTTAAAAACATTTATAGCTCAAAAATCATGCTGTAAAACATTCTTTCTGAAATATCACTGAATAAAAGCATATGAGATATAATTAAATCTAACTCCATATGTGCTGGAAAAGTAAGTCTCAATTTATAAAGAAACAAAATAAATCAATAAACAAAATCAACTTGAAGAAGGAGGTGTCCACTCATTGATTTGGAATCTGGCTGATACTAGAGCCCTTGTCGAAGGAGATTGCGATTCCTGTGGAAAATCTATGATTGGGAACTTAATTAGCATCACACTTAGTAGAATAGTCTTCGATATTTTACACTGCTTAAAGATATATCCATAATCTTTATACACGAGGCTTATGACGATCTTAATTTTAATATAAGATATATATTCAAACTGATACAAGACCCTAAGGGTGCTCTCTAACACGCTATGGTGGAACAGGGTGTTTGGAACTGATTTTGGGGAGATTCTGTGTCTCGCATCGGGACGAAAACCCTTGTGAATTCCAGTCACCATTTTCCACTTGCGTCGCGACGCCAATCCTTCTTACGTCGCGACTTTGGGAAAATCTACGGTCCCGAGGATCGATTAAAGCGATGAAACATACATGTGAATACATCAAAGAAGTTGCAGAATACTTACATCGATCGGTTGAGGCGATGCGTGAAGAACAAAACTTTTTAATCCCTTTGAAGATCCTCCAAGGGTCACGACAGTCACTGTTTTTTATCTCCAAAAATTCGGCCATGGATCATCTTCCAAGCTCCAAGCTTTCGTGATGTGATTCCAAGCTCACGGGTGCGGTTTCCCTATCACCTTCGCATGACTCCATGGTGTGCTAGCACTCTTGATTTTTGCCAAAAAAATCATCAGTTGCTTTTCTTTGGCTCACGGCAGTGGGCTGTGAAGGAAGAAGAAAAACAGCCTCTTTTAGGCGTGAGAGAGGGAGGAAGAAAGAGAAGAGAGAATGTGTTGGTAGTTGGCAAAAAGTGTATCTAATACACTTATGAATTTCCAAAATTCATTTCCCATATTTTTGCTTTCCAAAAGTCAAAGCATTAAAGTTTTGCCAACAACTACCATCAATCAATCAATCAATCAAATTGTCACATCACTCAAAGTGACATGTGTTTTGATGCTTGATGTGACTTACGGGCCGCACTTGAATTTGAAATGCGAGTGTGCTCGCAACACACTCTCGGGCTCGGGTTCGCTAATCCAAATTAACGATTTTTCCATTGCGACGTAATTAAATAATATGCCTAGCAAAATCACAATTCACGTCGCTAACGAATTAATTCTAAATTAACTCGTTCACCCGAATTAAAATCTAATTTCAATTCCGCGTCGAAATCCAATTTCTTATAATATATCGAATATATTATTTTTCGATTAATTCCAAATTAATCGTTTTCTCTCTTTAAATGATATTTTATCCCAGATAAAATATCTTCGCAATTAATCCCAGATTAATTTTCTCTCTCATTTAATTAATCTCAGATTAATAAAGTGCGAGTCATACGTCATCGGTTAATCTTCAGGAAGCGACCCATGAGATCCCCGATATATTGGCAGTAAACTCTGGTCGTCAGACTATCCGAACACGTAAGTACCTAGTATTACGTTTGTACTGATTTACAAGACAAGGTTGGCTTAGAGCAAAGTGCCATGCCTACCCAATTCTCTAGAAATATCCTTATAGGAATATACGATCTATATCAGGCGTAGTATATGTAGTATTACGTATTTCGATCCAGTATCGGATGTCACGTGCAAAGCCTGGGGCTGGAAATGTGTCTGCCCCGTACGAAGCACATATCGGATCTCTGGTAACTAGTCTCTATAATCGGATAAACTTGATCTAGTCATAATATCCCGATAGCTGCAGCATATAAGAGAACGAGTTCCGTATCCTACGTGATCATCATCTCCACTATTACTAGAGTGATACTTCCATCTCGACATCACACCCAATCACACTACTATTCTCAATATATCCAGCAGAGGCGTACACAGAACCTGTTAAAGCCCTGGACGACCAAAACCAAAGTACATTGATTGTCGCAAGTATTAGCGGTGCAAGTCTCAGGTTAAGACCAAATACACCTACCCTGATTCGGACTTCCATAGACACATAGTAATACTACCAATGGAATTCCGAGGGGTCTATCCAGAGCGAAGCTGTTTTCCATACCATCGGTAAAACACAACCTCCTAGTACACTTGCATGAGTATCCTATACCCAAATATATGAGAACTATGTCGTTATTCCCTCACAACGCGCACAAGTGTAATACTAGTCTATTCCGCATTATCGATGTCCAATCTCGATAATACTCCGACTAGGGATATTTAATGATTAATCCTTCGTGGATTGATACTGTCTCATATCATCTCAATCCAGGAACTAATCATAAGGACCTCCTATCATTTATACATCTTGGTGATCTAATCACAAATGATAAGAGATAAATTTCCTTTGTCACATAGTTAATTTGTACAACAACACCATGATCTGTACAAATAGTGACGCTATGGGTCATAACTGTCCAACGGCGATGCGACCTGGGTTTCCAGGATTCTGTTTTACTTCTCTAAACTCTTTCAAAGCTCAAATCATCCCACTCTACTCCATTCTAACACTTCCATACCATAAACCAATACACAATACATCATCATATACTCATTTTAACATACATCAATCCCTCAATTATCAATAATTCAATTTTTAATCCATAATACACATTTTATCAAGTTATACTCAAAACCAGACATTCTAATCAATTTCTCTTTCGAAAAAGGAATCATCATTTACGAAAGATGAATATTATATACTATAGACATATTAATTATCAAACAGTTATACTAACTGTCACACATATAGTCTCATTGTGTCATTTATTAGATCATATCTAATATACAACTAATGGGAGCATCTCACAAGTCTCTTAGTTTTATATCAGATATAAAACTTTATATCATATATAACAGAGACAACTCCCACTGTTTTCACGAAGAAAATAAGACTCAGGTAAATCTTTTACCTCATAAATATCTCACTATTACCTTAATAATGATAATATCAGTATGATATATAACACTAGAAAGAAATTTGTATGCTCCCACTAACCCTACTATCAAATATGTATTCTCTATGCTTTGATAAAATCAGACAATCTGACTGATATCAAAATCAGATAACAGAGATTTCTAGAAGGCTCATCTGAGTCTACAATAGGCTCTATAAGTTAATATATCAAACTGTAATCTTAGCATGATACAAACTTCAAGGCCATTCCAAAACGAACTCTTCAAACTAAGAAATCACAATGGATCTCTTATCTGAAGAAACCATTCAGAAACGCCACTTTGTATTCCTAACTAAATACACAATTTAATATCAACATTAACCAACAGATCTTTAATTGTTCAATTAATGCGACTAGAGATAAGTTTCCTTATAATCTACAATGGATTACTGAGTATAACATTTCTCACTGTCATACTATAAAGGTCAAACCTTTAATAAGCTCACTTTGCTTTTGCTGCACAAACCATTTGTACACTTTATGAACGATTCATAACGAAAACTTAATCAAGTTCAAAACTTGATCGTAGTAAGTTATGAACAATCTTAGATCTATATTTTAATACTAACTTCCAGAATCAATATCAAATATCGCTCCCACTATAAGTTATAGGATAATTTTCTTCGATAAGAAAACAACAGAACCATTAAGTATCAAATACTTCGTAAATAATTTCGACATCATATTGGACTTATATGGAAGACTTATAAGGGTTGTTTCATCTTATTATTTATTTAGTTCCATTTATAGTTTATCATTCTCACAATTGACTTCAATAAGTCAAGTCTTTTCTACAATCATCAACATTCGATGTTACATGCTAAGTAATAAAACAATTTCATTACTCGGGATCGTATAAATGATATTCTATCAAATAGAATACAATATTCTATTAAATAGAATAAATGATAAACTTTTAATCGTACCTCCTAGACGCAAGTACTTTCAATTATAGAACCATTATACAAAAGAAAAATTCAAAACTTAAATATTTCAAGATTCGAATTTTTCTACTTGTACATATCATATACGTAACTGTAGAAACTAATGGAACATTAAATAAATGGATAAATAAGTGTTTCTGGAGCATATCCCCAAGAGTATTGAAACTAATTTTGTAACACTCAATATCAAGTGAATCAAATCATATAAGATTCGATTTCTGCCACTAACCAATTCCATTACGATGGAATCGTAGAAGAATCATATTGAGTAAGAATCATATTCATTCAATAAAATTAGAACTAATTGCCTTACATTCATATATATTTGATCATATCAAACATCTTTTAACAATTCAAAGACTCACAATGAATTTTAAAGATACAGTTTTCAAAATTTCAGATCGAATATCTTGGAACCAGTCAAAATATTCTATCCACGTTTCATCAGAAACACGTAACTAAGTCACGACGATTCAATGACTAAGTTACGAAGTAAAGAAAACAACCTAAGCAATTTACAATTCATTAAAGTACATACATCCAATGTATCAGTTTAATAAATTTTCTGGTCCAATGATAATCATTGGTTAAATGGGATTTAATCACCTTTCCGAATACAATATTCATTAAATGGATAAGAATATGTGGTGTGATCTAGTATCAGACCATCATTAACATTTGAAATAAGCATATAATACTTAAGTGATAAAATCTCATAAAATATTGTTCTAAGTTATTTACTTAACCGAATATTTTCCTTAATGTTTATCTATTTATCAATGTTGTACTAAAATATGTAATAATTATTTATATAGAAGAAGTAACTAATCCAATAGTTTCAAGTTCTAATATCAAATATCAAAATAATCATTTAACAATATTTTAAATAAATAGATGGGAGATCTGGAATCCAGTACTTATAATTGTCGTGTTGTGAGAATCAATATTTTCTATTGTAACGACCAGTAGTTTTTACTACTGCCTACAGTGTTACTGTTACGTAAAAGAAGAAGGCATGTAAAATAAATTATGTTGGGACTCAAATATGCTCGTGGAACGACTTAGGGGACAATCGGTAAATTTCTTGAAGTCCCGGGACGAGACTGTACAGAGTTTCATTTAGACCGCCCATGGTATTTGTGTTGGTTTCCTCTAAGGTTCCCATATCAATAATAAGCATGAATCAAGTGCTAATACATATCGAAGAAGTTGCGGAATACTTACATCGATCGGTTGAGCGATGCGGAGGCAACAAAAATTTCAGATTCTGCCTTCACTGCATTCGGCAGTGAGCTGTGAGTGCTCACTGGTTTGGCCTCCATTTTGGTCCTCCGTCAAGCTCCAAGCTTCGTCGAATGGTTCCCGACTCATGGGTGGACTTCCCTATCACCTTCACATGTCTCGTAAGTGTGCTAGCACTTGTGATTTTTCCACAAAATCACACTATTTGCTTCCCTCACTGCTCACGGTTTTGTTCAAAACCAGTAAGCTTTTTTGGCCTCCATGGGCGTGTGAAGTAGAGAGAAAGAGAGAAGGAGAGATGTGTTGAATTAGTTGGAAAAGTGTAAATTAAACACTTATATATTTTCAAAAAATAAATAAGTGAATTACCTTTTATTTGATTTTCAAAAAATCAATAAAATGGATTTACCAAATTTGGCTCCAAAAGTCAAATGGCAACAACCATTCCAACAACTACAATCAATCACATCAATCAATGGTCACATCACTCAAAGTGATATGATTTGACGATTGATGTGACGCTAGATGCGACTAGCGATTTGACGCTTGATTTGACTTGTGTGCCGCACTCGAATTCGAAATGTGAATGCGCTTGCAAATAATCCCGGGCTCGGGTTCGCTAATTCCAAATTAATGAATTTTACATTGCGTCGTAATTAAATGATTATGCCTAGCGAAGTCACTATTCACGTCGCTAACGAATTAATTCTAAATTAATTCGTTCGCCCGAATTAAAATCTAATTTTAATTCCGCGTCGAAATCCAATTTCGTTTAACTTTCGAATATATTAATTCTTCGATTAATTCCAAATTAATCGTTATCTCTCTTTAAATGATATTTTATCCCAGATAAAATATCTCCGTAATTTATCCTAGATTAATTTTTTCTCTCATCTAATTAAACCCAGATTAATTTAGAGTGCGAGTTATACGTCATCGGTGAATCTTTGGGAAGCGATCCATGAGATCCCCAGATATGTTGGCAGTAAATTCGGTCGTCGGACTATCCGAATACGTAAGTACCTCGTACTACGTTTATACCGATTTACAAGACAAGGTTGGCCTCTAGCAAAACGCCATGCCTACCCAATTCTCCAGAAATATCCTTACAGGAATAAAGGATCTATATCAGGCGTAGTATACATAGTATTGCGTATTTCTGTCCAGTATTGGATGATCACGTGCTAGGCTTGGGGATGGAATTGTGTCTGCCCCATACGAAGCACATGTCAGATGTCTTGTGACTAGTCTCCATAATCGGATAAACATGACCTTGTCATTTTATCCCGATAGCTACAGCATTTAAGAGAACCAGTCCCGTATCCTACGTGACCATCATCTCCATATGACTGGAGTGACACTTCCGTCTTGACATCACACCCAACACACTATGATTCTCAATAAACCTAGTATTGGCGTACACAGAATCTGTTAAAGCCCTGGACGACCGCAACCAAAGTATATTGATTGTCGCAAGTATTAGCGGTGCAAGTCTCAGATTAAGACTAAATACACCTACCCTGATTTCGGACTTCCATAGACACATAGTCATACTACCAATGGAATTCCGAGGGGGTCTATCCAAAGCGAAGCTGTTTCCCGTACAATCGGTAAAAACACAACCTCCTATTACACTTGCATGAGTATCCTATCCCAAATATATGAGAACTATGATGTTATGCCCTCACAACGCGCACAAGTGTAATACTAGTCTTTTACTTATTATCGATGTCCAATCTCGATAATACTCTGACTAGGGATATTAATGATTTATCATTCGTGGACTGATACTGTCTCATATCATTCTCCGTCCAGGAACAAATCATAGGGACCTCCTATCATTTATACATCTAGGTAATCTAATCACAAATGATAAGAGAGCAATTTCCTTTGTCACATAGTTAATTTGTACAACAAAACACTATGATCTGTACAAATAGTGATGCTATGGGTCATAATTGTCCAACAATCTCCCACTTGGCCTGTAGCCAGTCACTCGAGTGTATGACACCCGAACTATGTACGGTTGGCTCAAACTGCTGAGAAATGCTTTCGTCAGCGGATTTGTATGATTATCGTCTGATGCGATTTATACGATCATCACATCGCCACGATGTATGATCCGAACGAATCAGATGAATAGTCGAAGTATGTATCTGGATCGTTGATGAGACCATTAATTCTTTAGCTTGTGCTGACGCCTAGCTCAGCAGCTAACAGAATTATATCTAATCTAATTAGATTTGTTATCAATCCAAATAGCTTCTATTGCTGCCTCAGCTGCAGCAATAACCCGCATTTGTTGTTTATTCGGTAACAATATCTTGCTTGGAAGATTTCCAGCTCACTGTACCGTTATTCAAACTATGTAGTACCGTTTACGACTTATAGTCGTTTTATCGGTTTAGGAAACTTGCTACAGTGATCCCAGTCACTACAAGTTCTCATTCTCCATAGACTGAGACAACATCCTTAGTTCTATAAGATACTAAGTATGTTCCTAACTTCAATCCAGTGACTATCACTTGGATTGGCCTGTTTGTGAATCCATATGCTCAAAGCGTATGAGACACCAGGTCGCGTACATTTTTCAATGTACGAGTTCTCATAGAGTTTTTTGAAAGCCAAGCTTTCACCGAGTTTATTATGGGAATATCATTTCCAAGAAATGACATATTATCATTATTTATAGGACAGCCACTGTCAGTGTGCTCCCACTAACCCTCTTATATACACAAGAATCATTTTCGTTTTGAAATAAATCATAAACCATTATGATTACATCAAAACGACAATTCCAAGAACCTATGCTTGCTTCCATCCAAACATGGATCGAATAACCCACAAACCTTGTTTGCTAGTTTTGGTACGATAAAACCGACAGGATGTTGTAAACATCCTCCGAAAGGTTTCCTTTTCAGGAAAGCGATTTTGTCATTCAGCAGACATATTTCACTAATGAAACATGCAGCATTAGCAAGCATTATCCAAATGGATTTACCGTGGCAACAGTTAAAAGGTTGAATCGTAATCAACAACAATGTTGATAACGATACCTTTCTGCTACAAGCCTAGCTTTATTATGTTGGTATGTTGCCATCCATGTACGTCTTCTTGAAGACTTATAGTACCAATAGGCACAATGCCTTGTGGTACATCAACTAGTATCAAAACATAGTTGATATACATGGAATCCATTTCAGACTCATGGCACTTTGCTATAATTATGGAGTCGATCCTAGTATCACTTCCTCATACGTAGTCAGTTGGTATACCTTAAAAGATTAACATCTTCAAGAGGTGAGAAAGAAAACCCATACCCTAGGTTATTTTCTGACTCTCTCCGACATACGCGGTTCTTGTGTATACGAAGATTAATGGTAATAGTTGATCCTTGATGAACTATTTATGTTCCATTAGGATTCGGTGCCGGTTTTTGACCTGAGTATTAACCGATTTCATCAAGTTTTACTATCCTCCCACTTACCAGTGCATATTGTATTCCTCTTAGGAAAACCGCATGGCGAGCAACAATCTAATTGTTCTCAAGTGACTTGTATAAGTACAATACTTTGGTATCCCTAGGATAACCTACAATTGGCACTTATCCAATTTGGGTTCTAGTTTGGTTCATCCAAACGTATGCCTAGCATACCCAAATCATCAGGAATGAGAAACCCGGTTTCTTTCCTGTTCATATCTAATATGAAATCTGTCTAACAGATTTTTATGGAACCTTATTCTAAATAAGTTCTGCACTGTTTATGTTTATCCGTTGAAGGAAATGGTATGGTAGCTCAGAGCGACTCATGATTAACCTTATCATGTCCAAAAATTCGGTTTCTCGTTCGGACACATCGTCAGGATGACGTGTTTCGGGAGGAGTCCTCATTTGAAAGAATACTTTACTCTTCAAGTATTTGAGAAACTTATTGCTTAAGTATTTTCCATTACGGTCTTACCGTGACGGTATAATACTTTAGCCGATCTATTTTGTCTATTTCGTGTCGAAACTATAAAAGTTTCTGATTTGTGTTCTCAAAAGAAACACATAACCATAACGCGATGCCACATCCGTAAAGGTCACGAAATATTCATATCCACCTCTAGCCTAGCTAGACATGGGCCCACTTGATTCACTATGAACTAGGGCTAACAGATTGGTGGCATTAACACTTTTACCAAGTAAATGTGTTATAGGCACATTGCCCAATAAACTAGATTCGTAGACTTTATTTGATTGGAATCAAATTGGTCCGAGTACCCACTCTTCAAAAGTGTGGATATACAAGTCTTGTTTAATTGTGTCCCCGACAACAATGCTACAATTAGTTTTATCTGATCAAATCAGTTTGAGCTTGTTTGTCATGTTATATGTTTGAGATTTATTTATATTCAAAATATAAATGTTGTATTCCACATCGAATGTGTTTATCTTAATATCATCTTTATATAATGAAACATTTTAGTGTTCTAGAATATAAAGGTACACCCGTAGCGGGTTAAACACTGATACAGAGATAATGTTTCTAGTCAAACTAGTTACATTATAACAGCTTCCTAATCCTGCTCATAGCAGATTCTGAACATCAACATATATTTTATGTACCACACTAAGTATTTAAAATCTAATTTTAATACTAGTAGTGAACATAATGTTGACAAACATATTTGAAGTCAGATCCTTGCTCGTCTTCAATTCCTTCATGTCTGCTTTGTCCAAATGGCAGTCACGCTTCCACGATCCCGTTTGCCACATTAAGCAGACATTTTGGGATACGTCATTTATCTTCCTATAAGATTATAATGATTTCGCCTTTGTCATTTTCCACACTCCAGAAGCCTTTGGCCAAGCCTTGGCATTCTGGAATATTGAAGTAAGGTGCGCCTTGCGCTACTTGCCTTATTGCAAACTTTGACTTTGTCTCCTTGAGAATAGTCATTAACTCTACAAGAGTATATTATGCAATATAGTACTTCTAAAATCTAAAGATAGATTTATGAAGATCCTTCAATTTCTTTATCATACTTTAAGGATCTAATCCTTATTTCTGATTCAGAAATTAAGGAGTCTACTGCGACAAGTTTAATTGATTAAGCATTAAAGTTATCATTACATGATCTTCCAAAGATTATGCTCTACTATTTGCTTAGCTCCAGGCTTAGGCATAATATGTTATTTTATCAAATAAAGTAACTTATTATTTTCCAGGACCATCATGGAATTATTCCCAATTTGAAAATTAAGCCATTTAAATACATTTTCCCTAGGATTATCTTTTAAATGTCAATCTTCCAATTTCATCTTGATTTAATAGTCCAACTATTTAATCAACGATTTGTGGTACTATATATTATAATGATTATTATAGTCCAACTATACAATCAAATATAATTAAATCAATTAACCTCAATTTTATTGATTACTATAGTCCAACTATAAAATCAACTATTAATTGAAATTAATTAATTCAAATATATTGATTACTATAATCCAATTATTATAACTATAATACAGTCCAACTGTTTATTAAAACAACAATTTAAATATTAGTCCAACTAACATTTAATTTTAACAATGAAATAATTTGAATGAGCGCATATGGCAAGTTACTAAACGAATATTGCAAATTTAATACTCGCCTCCCACTATTTTTCGGCGAGCCTCTAACCCTTTGTCGAGTACTCGGGAAACCGTGTTTCCTAGTGGGCTAGGATCCCGTTAAATATCACACAATCTTGACTTTGGCAACAAATTGTATGATAATTAACTAGGTAGATCTCTAAGATCAATTGGATCCATTCCAATTCCTAGATCTCGTAGGGGGACATCCAAGTCCGAAACATATATCTTATATATGCCAATACATCCAATGTATTACCTAACCTTTTTTTTCTCTGAATCAACTAAGCATTGGCTTTGGCACACAAACTTAGTGATCCCAGTTAAGCGCGACCCATTGACCATGGAAAGCTTCGTAATCAATGTCGATGGACAAGAAGTGGTCTTGACTTTGGCCAAAAAACCACAACTTGGACAAGACACTGATACGGAACAAAGCCTTCATGATTCAAACACATCCTCGAAGGAAAAAGGCCTTGACTTTGGCCAACAAGCCAATGCCAGTCTCGGATCTTGTGTGAGAATCACTCAATGGAAGGAAAAACGCTTAATATTGTTTGAGGGTTTTTCGCGTACAAATTGGCAACCAATTTATTATCTTTGTTAAGGTCTCATCATCATACACCCTTAAACATGCATTCTAAACACATAATAAAGCGCGTATAATAAATAATAATGATATGCGGATGGATACTTTACACATTGATCCTAGATCAAATCTCTCCCTTTTCTCCTCTCCCGCTAGCACATGTATTTACTTCTACCCGTTACACTACACTTCTAAAGAAACCTCATTTACATTGAGGGGAATAGGTGAGAAGAGAATACAAAGAATGAGGAGGTATAAGGCTGGACACGCAGGTCCAATTAATAAATCAAATTTATTACAACAATTTCTAAAATTGTCCCACCCATAAATATCCATCCGATATACATTATTCATGCATCGCAACCATGTATTCACACAAGCATGTTATCAATCAATCTAATCAAATTAATTAATCTGATAATTAGTGATCATCCAATGTTCAAACAATGATTTGATTTTGTGCGAGTCAAACTCATTTTGCGAATAAGTACTCAAAGTACATATTCTCGAATTAAATTAAACTACATCATTAAATCCAATTCAATTTGTATTTAATTCTAATTCACTATTTAATTCCAAATTAAATACTACACTTTATTAATGAACTTTTACGACTTAAATTCCAAATTTAATCGCTACGGGTCTCAAAGCCCGATTAACGTCCAACGTTAATTTAATTAAAGTCCAATGGGCTTTTAATTAATTTCTTAAGGCGTGGACTTTTGGTCAACTCGGGTCAAACCGAATAACCAAAATCCAATCCGGGAGTTACCCCATAAGCCTAGAAATCAATATTGGCCCATTAGGCCCAATTAAACTTTAAAGGTCCATTAAGTCGCATTTGGGCTTTATGGATGCGATTTTGGGCCTAATTGGATCCAACCAATTTTTCCTAAACCCAACTTTGTACAACAAAGCCCAATAAGCCCATTTACAATATAAAAGCCCAAATCCAATTTTAAGCCTAATTTAATTAAACCATAAAAATCCAATTTCATAATTTAATTAAACAAAGTGCATAGCATTATTAATCACCCAAATCAATATTTCCAAAACATCAAATTAGCCTAATTAATCATGCTTATCATTATTAAATTATGTCCAACACAATTTAACAAAAATCAAACCCATATACCATGCTACATGTCTCGGCCAAAGGGGAAATTTATGCCCAAATCAATTTCAGTCCAATTAAATTCAATTCAACATTAAATCAATATCCCCAAATGATTTCCAACACATCCAATGAATCAAAAAATCAAAATCAAAGACAATTAGGGTTCATCATATTTTCGGCCAAGCTAGAAAATTTGGGGAAAATTGTTCCAAACCATTTTTCATCAAATTGATCCAATCAATCATCAATTAAAACACATTTAAGCATACTAATTCATCCAATTTCATTAAATCATGCCCAAATTCGTTTTACCCAATTTTAACCCTAAAATCAATTTCATGCTTTCAAAGGCTCTGATACAATTGTTGGTTTCCTCTAAGGTTCCCAAGATCAATAATAAGCATGAATCAAGTGCGAATACATATCGAAGAAGTTGCGGAATACTTACATCGATCGGTTGAGCGACGCGGAGGCAACAAAAATTTCAGATTCTGCCTTCACTGCATTCGGCAGTGAGCTGTGAGTGCTCACTGGTTTGGCCTATATTTTGGTCCTTCGTCAAGCTCCAAGCTTCGTTGAATGGTTCCCGGCTCATGGGTAGACTTCCCTATCACCTTCACATGTCTGGTAAGTGTGCTAGCACTTGTGATTTTGCCACAAAATCACACTATTTGCTTCCTCACTGCTCACGGTTTTGTTGAAAACCAGTAAGCTTTTTTGGCCTCCATGGGCGTGTGAAGTAGAGAGAAAGAGAGAGAGAGAAGGAGAGATGTGTTGAATTAGTTGGAAAAGTTAAATTAAACACTTATATATTTTCAAAAAATAAATAAGTGAATTACCTTTTATTTGATTTTCAAAAAATCAATAAAATGGATTTACCAACTTGGCTCCAAAAGTCAAATGGCAACAACCATTCCAACAACTACAATCAATCACATCAATCACATCAATCAATGGTCACATCACTCAAAGTGATATGATTTGACGCTTGATGTGACGCTAGATGCGAGTAGCGATTTGACGCTTGATTTGACTTGCGTGCCACACTCAAATTCGAAATGCAAATGCGCTCGTAAATAATCCCGGGCTCAGGTTCGCTATTCCAAATTAACGAATTTTCCGTTGCGTCGTAATTAAATGATTACGCCTAGCGCAGTCACTATTCACGTCGCTAACGAATTAATTCTAAATTAATTCGTTCGCCCGAATTAAAATCTAATTTTAATTCCGCGTCGAAATCCAATTTCGTTTAATATATCGAATATATTAATTCTTCGATTAATTCCAAATTAATCGCTATCTCTCTTTAAATGATATTTTATCCCAGATAAATATTCTCCGCAATTAATCCCAGATTAATTTTCTCTCTCATGTAATTAATCCCAGATTAATTTAGAGTTCGAGTTATACATCATCGGTGAATCTTTGGGAAGCGACCCATGAGATCTCTGGATATATTGGCAGTAAATTCGGTCGTCGGACTATCCAAACACGTAAGTACCTCGTACTACGTTTATACTGATTTACAAGACAAGGTTGGCCTCTAGCAAAGCGCCATGCCTACCCAATTCTCCGGAAATATCCTTACAGTAATAAAGGATCTATATCAGGCTTAGTATATGTAGTATTGAGTATTTTTGTCCAGTATCGGATGATCACGTACTAGGCCTGGGGCTGGAATTGTGTCTGCCTCGTACGAAGCACATGTCGGATGTCTGGTGACTAGTCTCTATAATCGGATAAACATGACCTTGTCATTTTATCCCGATAGCTGCAACATTTAAGAGAACCAGTCCCGTATCCTACGTAACCATCATCTCCATATGACTGGAGTGACACTTCCGTCTTGACATCACACCCAACACACTACGACTCTCAATATACCCAGTATTGGCGTACACAGAACCTGTTAAAGCCCTGGACGACCACAACCAAAATATATTGATTGTCGCATGTATTAGCGGTGCAAGTCTCAGGTTAAGACCAAATACACCTACCTTGATTTTGGACTTCCATAGACACATAGTTATACTACCAATGGAATTCCGAGGGGGTCTATCCAAAGCGAAGCTGTTTCCCGTACCATCGGTAACACACAACCTCCTATTACACTTGCATAAGTATCATATATCCAAATATATGAGAACTATGTTGTTGTGCCCTCACAACACGCACAAGTGTAATACTAGTCTTTTACGTATTTATCGATGTCCAATCTCGATAATACTCCGAATAGGGATATTTAATGATTTATCCTTCGTGGACTGATACTGTCTCATATCATTCTCCGTCCAGGAACAAATCATAGGGACCTCCTATCATTTATACATCTAGGTGATCTAATCACAAATGATAAGAGAGCAATCTCATTTGTCACATAGTTAATTTGTACAACAACACCATGATCTGTACAAATAGTGGCGCTATGGGTCATAATTGTCCAACAATTTGGGGCGTAACTTTTTCGTACGATCTCAGATTTTTAATAATTTTATATCGTCGGAAATATGAGATCGAGACCTACAACCTTCGCGTTGAACATTTTCCAAAATTCGGACCAGAAGCTGGTCAAAAACGCAGGTCAAAATTAGGATGAATAGTGATTTCGGGTCTAATTGGAAGATTCTCAAACTTTCCACAAATTTCTACACTATTCACTAATTCACAAATAAATCAAGAAAACAAAATGGAAAGAAAGAAAAAAAACCGAGAAAGAAGATGAGAAGAAGAAGCCGAGAGAAGAATGAGAAGAAATAATAAGAAGAATGAGAAAGAAAAGAAGAAGAAGAAAAGAGAAGAAGAAGGAAGAAGGAAAAGAAAGATTTTAAAGCAAGTTGAGCATGAGAGATTTGGAGAATGAACAAAAAATCAAGGAAGAGTTTTTTATATTTGAAGAATAAAGTCTGTAACCATTAGGGTCAGATTAGTTTTGAGACTAATTATAACTTTAGACTGTCTACGTCACAAGGAGTCAGATAAGATGCAGTGGGAGTGTCATGGATGATTCTACTTTGAAAGTGGAATTAGTTGCAACTTATGAAGTATTGACTTAAAAAATTGCATAGTGACCTTATAGATTAGAGAGTTTGATATTAGTATTGTGTTTACGATTGTCTGCATAGTATTTTGGATTTGATCCATAAATACTTGGAAAACTTAGTAGCTGAAGCACAATGTTGATGTGGCATATGATTCATATCGATATAGAACTTAGTTTTTACAAAATATGAATGATGCTGGCTAAGGGAAATAATTGGGTTTGTTGGACAAACTCAATATGTTATGGCGGACATACTCGTTCTTGCCTACCTCTTGAGCGCTAGGTGAGTTCTTGAGGACCATGCTTATGTGATACACATTTAGATGTGCATATGATATCGTGGATTGGTACTAGAGCAAGTGGGAGAAATTGTTATGGTTAGTGCTCGGAGCGCCAATCCGGATCGTATTTATGTCATATTCATGAATACGAGCAATATTTTTTTCCATAATATTACTTATTTATGATTGCACCTCTTGTCTTTTATTATATATATTCGATTTAATTCCTTAGATTGAAACTAAATCATGTTTAGTGATATATACATATTAGACAAAGACCCGATAATATATAATGTAGTGCGCAATTACAACGTAACTTGTAATTGACATTGAGAAGTGTCACTACTAGATATATATTATCAAATAAAGTTCCTAGTCAAGATTTACTGACACAGGTCGGTTAGTAAAAATCTGTTGAGATCAGTACATGTCGTATATCGTGACTGGGTCCGATGGTTTATCCCAATGAACCATGAGTCTCAGGAGACTCGTAACGTGTAGGTGTTTATTTGATAAACACTGAACGACTCAATGAAGATTACCTAATATATGGCACACCAACGTCAATAGGAATCTTCTCGGGTTGAGTAGCATAGTGATTCTTTGACTTGAGATACCACTGTGGATATATGAGTCATCCTCCACACTTTGATGGCAGTCATGTCACCAATCTATTAATATCAGACCTCCACCTGTTCGTTGGGTGTGGACTCATGCTCATGATATCCTATGAGTATCAAGATAGGATCTGTCAGTTCAGTGTACAGAGCATAGGTATTCATTATGGGATTAGCAATCTGTTAAATCCATATATTTGTGGTACACTGTAGAAGAGAGTTCTAAGTGTTCTTATGAGATTGCTAATAAAAACATCGACGGGATTATACCTATAGAGATTTTACTTTAATATCTATATATCTGGAATAGTTTGAATACCTGTGATGGAGGGATTATATGTATGCGATGACCTTGACCTGTATGGTTCAGAAAGTTTATCCGTGGTCGTCATAATTCACGGGTGGCTAAATTATGGACACGAAATTGGATTTTGTGACGGATATGCCTGAACCTATAGAGTCTCACTAATGAAATATACTCGTAGAGCACTAGGGCAACTTTTATGAATAATACTGATTATTTATAAATCGTTTAACGGTTAAATGAAAGATACATGCAAAGTGGACCTTTTGGTCATTTCCTAATTAATATGTATTTGTATTTAATGTATGATTTTATTAAATACACATTAATTAATATCAAATTGTGATATTTGACATATATCATTAATATATGTATTTGGATTATTTAAAGTAAATATAATACATATATTTGGATATTTGTATTTAAATAATTATTTAATTATTTAATTGTTAAATAATTAAGGTAATTAAAATATAAATATCTATCATTATGATAAAGTTTGGAAATGATTACATAGTGTAAATTGTTGACTTTACATTAAAGAAAAAGGAAGTCAAATGGAATTTGGCTTGTTAGATATTTGTTTGAAAAATTAACAAAATATCTAATCTTTTTTCTACACCAAATTCGGCTACATTGACCTAAGTATTTTAATGTTTTGTTTTTTCATTTGCTTCACACGTGTTCAAGCCACCAAAACAAAAACAAAAATGTTGAGAGAAAAAGAAAAGAAATCAAGAAGAAAAATAAAGAAAGCTTGGATTTAAGTACATTTTTCCAACTTTTTATTAAAATGAAACTTGTTCCTTTTATTATTGGCTACAACATGTGTAGTTCTTAATATGAATGAATGAATTATTAATATGAATGTGTAATTCGGCTACCTTGACCTAAGTATAAAATATGAATGAATTATTAATATTGGATATTGAATAATTTATTCGTAAGTTTAAAAATTTTAAACTGTGATTTCACCCGAACCGCGCTTCTTCCGCTGCGCCACCCTGATAAGTCCCCAACGCTTTGTATTTCAATGCATTATCGGTTGAGAGAATGAAACTTACCTGTTCAGCTAGAAAATCTTTCTTTCTTACCTGATGTTTTCTTTTAATGGTGCACAAGTCTTTCAGAAATTTGGCATAAAATAGTATATGTTTGATGGCATCTAACAAATGAATATTGACCTTCACCTGTTTGAATATTTCATGTATCATTGGGGAATTGTTCAATTTCTTTGCTCTCAATGCTTGAGGAAATGGAAGTGCATGTGAAAAATCGTTATTACCAATGATATATAATGGTTCATCAATCTCTTCCTTACCCTCTAAAGTTGACTCATTTTTAACTTCATGAGGTTCAAGAATAGGTCTTTGGATAACTTTACCACTGCGAAGAGTAATAATATTTTTGACTTGGTCTATGTGTTGACTACCAAAACTAGCCTCGTGAGGGTTTTGATGACTCTTGGGGTTTGGTGATGGTTGTCCATGAAACTTTCATTTCTCATGAATGGTCAATGCATATGAGTGTCTACAGCGAATCAAGACACTCTTAATTATTAGTCTTCAGATTACAATTCATATATTATAATATTAGTAATATTAATTTATATTATCATATTATGAGTTTCACTATTTACCCTTGTATGATGGAATTAGCTACTCATGCTTTGAATAAAACACATATAATTTTACTACTGAAAAAAAGAAATTACAACATAACTTGAAAAATAAAAACACACAAGAGCTGGAACTCCACAAATTTTTAGAGAGAAAACTATGGAGCAGGATGAGGAAAATGAGAGGTGAGCACCTCTATTTATAGCAAAAGGTAAGCACCTCTTACTTTGCAAATTACAAGATTTTGTAAATTGCAAAGTCTTGCAATTTGCAAGATTAGAAATAAAATGTCAATCCACCTTTTTTTTTATTCTTTTATGCTTTTGTTTTTTCTATTTTATTTTATACTTTGTCCTTTTTTGTTTTGTTTTGTTTTGTTTTATATGTGTAGTTAAATACATCATAAGTTCATTTTATCGTCGATCCAAATACTGTGAATATTTTCCAAGTCCAATTTAAATTTAATTGTCACGCTCTTTGGGTTTTTAGGTCTTGAAATTCAGATTTCATATCAATTTTCATGTTGACCATCCGAAGTAATATTTTACCTACACAATAAATAAAAATCATAATAAAATATATAAAATATAAATTTAATTATTATTTCACAAATGTGCTAAATTAAGGAGATTAATGAAATTATAAGTGTAAAATGATTATTTTTTCTTTTAGTAAATATGCAGTTTTTGTGTTTCATAAAAAAATTTCTGGTACAAATATAACATATACTCAATACTCCATCTTGGTGGCAAACCATCAAATACCTGCAATGAAGAAATAAGAACAATAGGCAATTGATTGTTATTTTTAACCCACTAACTGATCAGAATAATTAAACAACCCATGTTTAATTCAAGCTAGCAAAATCCCACGAGAATATTTAGGTACTCGGGTAAAAGTAGAAGTATAATTACTCGAAAGGCAAATACGATACTCAATCAAGGAAACCTATACCTAGAATGCGATAAAAAATCAAAACAAAAATCAACTTTAGGTAAACTTGTTTCCCTACACAATTAGGCCCTTATGCTTCAAAAGAAAATATTACTAATAAAAAAAATTTCGGTATGCGATTTCGAGAGGAATTTTTGTGCTTCAATAGAAATTTTGGTGAAATACAACCCACAAACGCCCCCTTTGTAAGATACAACCAACCAAATTCAACCAAAAATTTAGACCTTTTTACCCCCTTTTTTTTTTCTGAACACGTCCTAAACATGCAACCTACTAATAAACTCTCCCAATTTCGCCCACACTAATTTACACAGAAATAAGGTCGAATCTCACTTGATTCAGGAAAATCGACTCTAATGGGATTAAGGAAAATCAAATTTGTTGTATTATGGAAATTAAATTTGACTCAATTATGGAAAACTAAATATGACTATATTATGGAAACCATATATTAACGTGATTCTTTTTTTTTTCCATTTTGTAGATATGTTGATCGGTGGTAAAACACACGTTACGCAAACGCACGTATCGTTCAAGTAGTATAAAAATATCGATCCCACTAGGACTTATTACATATGCTATCAATTTTATTGAAGTTAAAATTCTACAAGTATCTAATCAAAATTGTTTATTGGATGGACGGTGATTTAAACTAAAAAAAGAGTAATTAAAATAGTGCAAATGTAAATTAAAGGAAAAATAAATATTATAAAACTATCTAGGGTTGGGAATCCTTCCAATATCTTTTAAAGATGACGTGATTATCTTATGTTTGTGTAATATATCAGTTTATTAATCTGGAACATGAAAATATGCAAAAGCCTTTGTCGATGATCAGACGAAACACCCAAAGTAACCCAATTAACTATATGTCTATGTTAACCAAGAAACTCTGAATTCATTAAGATTAAGTTCCAATTGTGGCTACCCACGTCCGATAGGTATATGTCTATCATGGAAGGAATCTACCATAAGGGAAATTTATCCTAAGGTAAGACCGTGAGCTATTAAGTCTAAGGCTGAAACCTAAAATCTCATCGTCAAGTTCATTTTAAGTTTACCAAATCAATCTTATTAGTGGCCAGTTAATAAGAAGCATTAAGATTAAGACTCAATAAATAAACCTATACATTACACAAGACATAAGAAAAGTCAACTTATTAACTCATTGATATTGGTTTTCATCACAACCCTAGACAACGTATTTAGTTACGACACATATCTAGGATTACTGAAGACTTAAATAAATAAAACATTATAAAATAAATTTGAAAATTAAAAAGGTAAAATAAATAATAAAATAAAATGTTGGGGGTTATGGGATCCAATTTTATACTTCTAATTTAGATATCTCACTTATTATAATATATAAATTTACATTATATTACCAACCGGCCATATAGGCGGTATCCTGATTAAGTCAGATTTTAATTAATTCCAACCGACCATAAAGGCAGTATCCAATTAAGTCAAGTCAAAATTAATTTAATTAAGTCCAGTCGATCATAAAGGCGGTATCCCATTAAGTCAGGTTTTAAGATAATTTATATATTATAAATAAGTTAGATTAGTCTAAACTATCATAATAAAAGCTTCACCTTTTCACCCCAGCAGAAAGAAGTTACCTACTCATGCTTTAAGGAAATACACACAATTTTATTGCTAAAATAAAAATTGCATACAAGAAAGCTGTAAATAAACAAGCAAGATACTCTCTTCTTAGTATTCTGAGAAATTCCCCCGAAGAAAGTATGAATTTTCCTTCTGAATCAAGCCTCTATTTATAGGCTTCAAAAACGCCACATGTCGTGACTCAAAACACCTACGCGTCACGACGCGTGCTATATTACTGTACAAGTGTCGGCAGCCCAATAATTGCTTCGGCGTCGCGACGCATTGAGTGTTGGCGTCGCGACACGGGATGAAATGGTGACGCTATGATGATGCATGTGATGACGTGTGTCGGCAGCTAAAATATTGATTATGCGTCGCGACACAGAGGATGTTGCGCATCGAGACAGTGAATATAAAATTTCCTATTTTGCCCTTTTTATCTGAATTTCACCGTTTTAGCCCCGATTCAATTCCAGTGAGTTCCAAAACTTTATTTATTATCTGTAAAATAATACAAAACACATAAAAATATTCACAATACCTGAGAACTATACAAAATATTAAGTAAAAGGGACAGTAAATTTTGATATATTTTCTGCTTATCACACCCCTAAACCTAACATTTTGCTAGTCCTCAATTAAAACAACAAAATAAAATACAATAAATACTTAAACTAATCTAAGCCACTTTCGTATAGATCATGGTTGCATTTAGTGTATGCAACAAGCCTTTAAACCCTAAGTGTCCCTAGTGGACGAGTTGCAGTCTCGTGAGGGCTTACAGCGACGATACCCACAAACGTCAATCAAATGTACAATCACACACAAAACAAGTTAGTGACTAAACAAGTGAAATTCTTTCCAAGTTAATAGTTGTTTTCTTTTTTTCTAAATTATCAAATAAGTAAATTCTCCGATTATTTTTACCATTTTCCATATACACAACCACAAGGTATTAATCAATTCATTGTGCCCACAATATTCATGAGTGTAGTTGAAAAGAGATTAATATTTTTTTCCTAAAGTTATATCAGAATTCACACCATTTCGGCAATGGATATTTTTTTTTATAATATAATAACATCTTTAATCCGTGTAGCGAGCTTTGGGCCAATGACTCCCAAACCAGTTGGCTTTAGGGCACTATGTGTTAAAACACCCCTACAGACTTAATTACTCGGATTTCAAATGTTAAAAGTTCTACCATTTGACGCGAACAATCACTGTTTACTGAGGCAAGATGTCCAGTTACTAAGTAGAAACTTTATTATTATTAACTCAGGCTTTACCGTTTGACGTGAACAATCACTACTTACTGAGACAAGATGTCTGGTTACTAAGTAAAAGCATGGTTAATTATTTATGTAAAAAAAAAAAATTTCTTTTTATTCCATCGCTTTCAGATACTTCATCTAATAAACTAGAGCACTGAATATTACAAACTTTTCACTTACGATCCATTTCCGTATATTACCATATATGTTGATAATATCTGTCAAATGAGAATATGAAGATCCAATTTAGTCAGTATTATAGAGAATTCACGAATTTAAATAATTCAAATGAAATAAATAAAAATTAACTTGTTACGAACTAGGTTGAGATATGTCTCAGGAGTGGAAATTCCTTACACAGCTTTCTCAAAACACAATTCCACCTGGTTAGTCAAATTAAATACATAAAAATCAATTTTTTTTAATTTTTTTTAACTAAAAACCAAGCAAAAACAACACAACGAAAAATAAAAACAAGATACTAGTCAACTATTCCCCACCCCTAAACCTAATTGAGACATTGTCTCCAATGTCTAAAAAGAAGAAGGAAAGTTTAGAAGACAGTATCTGGTTAGTGTGGAATTGTACATCTAAAATGAAAATTAATCCTTAAGATCCAGATTTATCTGACGCTTCTTACCACAATCATTATCAGACCAGTTTATCTTGGAAAGGATATGGTCAATTTGTGATTCAAAGGTTAAGATTTGGTTAATTAAATCATTGGATGTTCTGGCAGTGAATAGGGTATCTTTTATGGTTTTTGAATGGAACACATTTCTCCTCTCCTGGCATCTTCAAGAAACACAAAAAAGAAAGTTAAAAAATCCATCAACATTAACAGTCTAATTGGCTTCTGGTGCATGTTCAAGTTCACCCAAGATAGCACTGTAAAAATTTCCTCCATCATGCCCAAGACACCTGGCAAAGTAATAAAAGCATCAGCACGGTTAATCATCTTAACAAGTCGTTCGGACATAACCGGCATGATGCATTCCTCTCCGTTTGATTGTCCGATAAGATTTGCCTCTTCCTAAGGTTTTGGGATGATTCCCAAAACTTGAGTACATCCTTCTTGTACGGCCCTTGAAACGTACTCCATTAGTCTAAGATTTCCACCGTCATATACTAAGTGCATATTCCTCTCAGCCGTGACTCTACCCAATTCTTGTGCTACTTCAGCGAATTCTGGTTTAGAACCAGAACTAGTACCGCAAAACACACAAATGTTAACAATTCATATTCTTGAAGTTGCTTCCATTTATTTTTAAATATTACTTTCTCAAATCTGGATGTCTACAAGAGAGCAATGACGAGCTGAATTTATAGATCCTGAAAAAGGGTGGGTAATAATAGCACTAGTAGCTGCCAAATGACAATTATTAGCTAAACAATAAATTAAATCGTGAAAGTCAAAAAGTCTGGATCTTGTTTGCGAAAAAAAAAGGAAATAACAAAAAAAATCACAATTATTAGTTAAAGACAAAGAAATAATAATATGTACAAGAAGTAACAGCTTTAATGACATCTATGTGTCAGGGACAAGCTTCCCATCCAATTTTCATATAAATTGGCAAACAGAGTCTTTTAAAGTCAGATTCCCAAGACTTAATTGTTTTCGTTCTCTTCGAAATTGTGTATGTAAATTGCGAATCTCGTGATACACATATCCACTGGGATGCGTCTCAAGAGTCAATGATATGTCATCTAAAGACTCCTTACTCATACCATCCCTAATGAATTTTATTTTATCTTCGCGGTAATCAAACACCATTCCTAAATAATGACAACAAGTATTGCATGTACAACATGCACATTTATAACAAACACCTAATCTTTTAGCTCTTTTTTTCTTAACATAGGTGTTTTTTCCTAAACCAGGCAAAAAATGAAATAAAAGAGTCTGATGACTCATCCGCCAAGCGAACTCATGCTTCAATTATCCAATGAATATCACTAGAAATACCTTGAATCATCAGAAGCTTCATTCTTTCAATGCGTGCTTTGTAGACTTTCATCAAAGAGTTTTGAGGGAGAGAAGAAAATTGCTTGTGAAGTTTTGCGAGAATGTCTTCCATCATGTCTGTGACTTTTCCTACAAAAATTAAACACACAAAAATAAAACACACAAAATCTCAATATATACACAAATTGCATGGGATGCCTCCCTATTAGCGCTAAGTTTAATGTTGTTAGCTAGACATGACTGCCCAAATGTTAGGCTGGATCTGTAAGTGTGAGACTCTTTTTTTCATGCTTGATGGATTCTCCCCAATAGTGCTTGACACGTTGACTGTTGACTTTGAATGTATCATTGGAGTTAGGGTCATGTAGCTCAACGACTCTGTATGGTAAAACTTGGGTGATCAAAAATGGACCTGACCATCATGATTTCAGCTTTCCAGGGAAAAGTTTCAACCTTGAGTTGTATAACAATACCCGCTGCCCTGGTTCCAATTATCTACCCACTATTTTCTGATCATGCCACTTCTTGGTCTTTTCTTTGTACAGTTTGGCATTATCATAAGCGTGGAGGTGAAATTCTTCCAATTCATTCAATTGTAGGAGTCGTTTCTCCCCCGCTGCTTGAAGATCAAAATTTAGCTTCTTTAGTGCCCAATACGCTTTATGTTCGAGCTGCACAGGCAGATGGCATGCTTTTCCAATCACCATTTGATATTGGGACATTCCAATGAGTGTCTTGTAAGCTGTCTGGTAGGGCCATAATGCATCATCTAATTTTATAGACCAGTCCCTCTTTGTTGATCCAATGGTTCTCTCTATGATTCTTTTGATTTCTCTGCTGGAAACTTCAACCTGACCACTTGATTGTGGATGGTAAGCAGTGGCAACTTTGTGAGTAACTCCGTATTTGGATAGGAGTGCATCGAAGTATCTGTTGCAAAAGTGTATGCCACCATCACTGATTATTGCTCGAGATGTTTCGAAGCGAGTGAAAATATTCTTTTTGAGGAATTTTAACACCACTTTGGAGTCATTTGATGGCATTGTTGTTGCTTCAACTCATTTGGAGACGTAGTCTACTGCAACCAGAATGTACAGGTTTTCATATGATGGAATAAAGGGTCTCATAAAGTCAATCCCCAATACATCAAATATCTGCACTTCAAGAATGCTCTGAAGAGGTCCTTCATTTCTCCTCGAAATATTTCCCGTTCTCTAGCACCTGTCACATTGAAGAACGAATAAGTGAGCATTTTTAAACAAAGTGGGCCAGAACAAACCTGATTGTAGGACTTTGGCTGCAGTTTTATCTCCACTGAAGTGTCCACCATATGGTGATGAATGACAATGCTGCATGACACTATTAAACTCCTCATGTGGTACACAACGCCGTAATAACTGATCAACACAATGTTTGAATAGGTACCGCTCATCCCAATCATAGTGGTTAACTTCTTTAAATAATTTCTTCTGTTGCTAATGTGTCAATTCCAACTGCCATTTCCCAGATACTATATAGTTTATATAGTCATCATACCATGGAACTTCCTGCTGCTTGATGGAAAATAATTGTTCATCTGGAAAAGTTTCTTTTATTGTTAGCTCATTGCTAGTTGTACCTCTATTTTCAAGCCTTGACAAGTGATCTACAACTTGATTTTCTGTTCCTTTCCTATATCGCATATCCACGTCAAATTCTTGCAGTAGAAGTGACCGGCGTAAACACACATGTATAACGCAAGCGCACGTATCGTTCAAGTAGTATAAAAATATCGATCCCACGAGGACTTAATACCAAATCTATTAATTTTATGAGGTCAAATGATTACTAGTATCTAAAAGGTTGATTGATGTATTTGAAATGGTGATGATTCTAAATTTAAAAACAAGTAAATAAAATTGCACAAAATTAGGTTTAAGAAAATTCAATATTAAAAACTATCTAGGGTTGTGAATCTTTCTAATATCTTTTAAAAGATGAAGCGGTTATTTCATGGTTGTGTAATAAATCGATTTACTAACCTGGAACACTAAATTATGCAAAAGCCTATGTCGATGGTCAGACGCAAATACCCAGTTTAACCCAATTGAACCATATGTCTATGTCAACCAAATTATCTGAATTCATTAAGTTTAAGTTCCAATTATGGCTACCTCCGCCCGACAGGTATATGTATATCATGTAAGGAAATCTATTAAAGGGTTATCTATCCTCAAGGAAGATCGTGGGCTATTAAGTATAAGGCTGAAACCTAAAATTCCTTTGTCAAGTTTATTTTAGATTCACCACATCAATCTTATTGGTGATCAGACAACAAGAAGCATTAAGCTTAAGACTTAATAAATAAACCTTTAAATTACCCAAATTATAAAATAACCCATTATAACCGGTGATATTAGAATTCATCACAACCCCAGATAAATAACTTAGTTACAACACATAACTATGGCTAGTAAAAACTTAAAATTAAAAGACATAAAGTAAAAATGCTGAAAAGTAATTGCGGTAAAGTAAAAGCTTAAAAGTAAATTACAATAAAATAAAATGCTAAGGTAAAAGGATCAACTTTTACTAATTACTATTTAGATATCTCCATTAATATAATATATTAACTTGTGATTATTTTACCAACCGTCCATATAGGCTGTAACCTTATTAAGTCAAATTAAGTCCAACCAGCCATAAAGGCGGTACAAAACTAAACCTGCCATATAGGCGGTAAGAAAATTTAATTACCAACCGACCAATCTGGCGGTATCCTTGATTAGTTAGGTTTAAACCATATTAAAATTAATTACCAACCGACCAATATAGAGGTATCTTTTTTAAGTCAATATTTTAAATAGTGAATATATTATATTTAAGGGAGATTAATCTAAATAGTAACAGTAAAAGAATTACCTTTCACCCTAGCTGGGGGAAGTTACCTCATCATGGTGAATAGTAAAAACTGTAAAAAGTAAAGAAAGTAAATTACTATTATTACATAAAGTAATTAAAATTAATTACAAAACTAAAATTTAAAAGAAACTAGATAGAAAACTCTCTATTTACATCAGAGAATTCAGAGAGGAATGTACATCTGAAACTGAAATTTCGAGCTCAATTTATAGACGTCAGTAGGGGGTTGGCGTCGCGACGCCCAGCTCGCGTCGCGACGCCCGTTTTTTCGACGTGGCAGCTTCTGGTTCGTCGGCTTCAGATTCTGGATAATGTGATAAGGTGACACGTGGCAAGGTGGTTGGGACTCAATTATTGCGACACGTGGCGGCTCGTGATTGGCTGATGAAGATTCTTATCTGCCACGTGTCAATTGCGGATAAGTGAGTCAATAATTGATGCTGACGTGGCGACACGTGGTGATTGTGACTGTCGGCACCATAGAATTATGACACGTGGCACGCTGTGATTGATTGATGATGATGTGGCGATGATGTGGCACGTTGACTCAGTCAACTGGTGATGTGGATGATGACGTGGCAGACACGTGGAGTGACACATGGCGACACGTGGCGATGGCGACCGTCGGCACCGTAGGATGATGACACGTGGAACGATGCATGTTAGCAGATCGGCTATGATGGTGACACGTGGCACGGCGTACGTTAGCAAAGTCAAATTTTCTTAGATTCTGACTTGTGGACCCGGCGCACGTTAGCAAGCTTTGGTGCATGTTAGGCGTCGCGACTGTTGGACAATTATGACCAATAGCATCACTATTTGTATAGATCACGGTGTTGTTGTACAAATTAACTATGTTACAAAGGAGATTGCACTATTATCATTTCTGATTAGATCACCTAGATATATAAATGATAGGAGATCCCTGTGATTTGTTCCTGGATTGAGAATGATATGAGACAGTATCAGTCCACGAAGGATAAATCATTAAATATCCCTAGTCAGAGTATTATCGAGATTGGACATCGATAAATACGTAAAAGACTAGTATTACACTTGTGCGTGTTGTGAGGGCACGACGGCATAGTTCTCATATATTTGGGTATAGGATACTCATGCAAGTGTAATATGAGGTTGTGTTTTACCGATGGTAAGGGAAACAGCTTCGCTCTGGATAAGACCCCCTCGGAATTCCATTGGTAGTATGACTATGTGTCTTTGGAAGTCCGAAATCAGGGTAGGTGTATTTGGTCTTAACCTGAGACTTGCACCGCTAATGCATACGACAATCAATATACTTTGGTTGAGGTCGTCCAGGGCTTTAACCGGTTGTGTGTACGCCAATTCTGGGTATATCGAGAATCGTAGTGCGTTGGGTGTGATGTCGAGATGGAAGTGTCACTCCAGTCATATAGAGTTGATGATCGCACAGGGATACAGAACTGGTTCTCTATATAAGGTTGCAACCGTCGGGATAATATGACTTGCTCATAATTATCCGATTTTAAAGAGACTAGTTTCTCATAATCCGATATATGCTTCGTACGGGGCAGACACTGTACCAGCCCTAGGCCTCGCATGTGATCATCCGATACTGGACAGAAATACGCAATATTACGTATACTACGCCTGATACAGATCATTTATTCATGTAAGGATATTTCCGGAGAATTGGGGAGGCATGGCGCTTTGCTAGAAGCCAACCTTGTCTTGTAAATCGGTATAAACATAGTACGAGGTACTTACGTGTTCGGATAGTCCGACGACCGAATTTACTGCCAACATATCCGGGGATCTCATGGGTCGCTTCCCAAAGATTCACCGATGACGTATGACTCGCACTTTTAATTAATCTGGGATTAATTAGATGAGAGAGAAAATTAATCTGGGATTAATTGCGGAGATATTTTATCTGGGATAAAATATCATTTAAAGAGAGAAAACGATTAATTTGGAATTAATCGATTAATTAATATATTTGATATATTAAACGAAATTGGATTTCGACGCGGAATTAAAATTAGATTTTAATTCGGGCGAACGAATTAATTTAGAATTAATTTGTTAGCGATGTGAATAGTGATTTTGCTAGGCGTAATCATTTATTACGATGCAACGAAAAATTCGTTAATTTGGAATTAGCGAACCCGAGCCCGAGATTATTTGCGAGCGCATTCGCATTTCGAATTCGAGTGCGGCAAATCAAATCAAGCGTCAAATCGCTAGTCGCATCTAGCGTCACATCATTCGTCAATCAAGTGATGGATGTCTTTCACTTTGAGTGATTGACGCCAGTCACTATTCACTGAGTGATGGATTGATGGCAAGTTGATGTGTGTGGTTTGCATTTAATGCTTTGTTTTTGGAGGGAAAAATTGGTGTATAGGTTTTGGAAATCATTTACCAATTTTAAGAAAACAAAAAAATAACACAAATATATCTCTCTCTCCTCTATATTCCTCTCTCTCACACGCCATTTCTTGTTCTGGTTTTGCTGGGCAGAACCGAAAATGATAGGGAAGCAAGTGTGATTTTGTGGCAAAATCGAGAGTGCTAGCACACTCCGGGATCAATGCGAAGGTGATAGGGAAGTCTACCCATGAGCCGGGAACCATTCGATGAAGCTTGGAGCTCGAAGATGATCCTCAAATGGCGCAAACCAGTGAGCTTGGACTGTTGTAGTTGGCGTGAAACCAGTGGGCAGAACTTCATTTTTGTTGCCTCCGCGTCGCTCAACCGCTCGATGTAAGTATTTCGCGACTTCCTCGATTTGTATTCGCACATATTTCAATGTTTATTATTCGATCCTATGGACCTAGAAACTCCAACAATGGTATCAGAGCGAGTAAAAGCATGAAATTTGACATAGGGCTAAAATTTGGGTAAAAATGTGTTTGAGCATGATTTGTGAAATTGGATGAATGAGTATGTTTAAATATGTTTTTATTGATGATTGATTTGGTCAATTTGAAGAAATTTGTTTGGAACAAATTTCCCCAATTTTTAAGCTTGGCCGAAAATATGCCATTTGTGTTCATGGTGAATTTTGTTTTTTGATTCATTGGATGTTTTAGAAATCATTTGGGGATATTGATTTAATGTTGAATTTGATTCAATTGGATTGGATTTGAAATTTGGCATAATAATTCCCCTTGGCCGAGAGTTAAAGCATGATAAATGGGTTTGATTTTTGATCAAAATATGTTGGACATGTTTTGTGGTTAATGAGCATGATTAGTTTTGTTAATTGATGTTTTAGAAATATTAATTGGGTAATTAATTGTGTTAATGCACTTTGGTAATTAAATTAAGAAATTGGGTTTTTGTGATTTAATTAATTGGGCCTATTTTGTGAAATTGGGCTTGAATGTTGTTATTGGGCTTAATGGGCTTTGTTGTACAAAGTTGGGTTAAGGAAAATTGGATTGGATCCAATTAGGCCCAAAACCGCTTCCATAAAGCCCAAATGCGACTTAATGGACCTTTAAAGTTTAATTGGGCCTAATGGGCCAAGATTGATTTCCAGGCTTATGGGTAACTCCCGGATTGGATTTTGGTTATTCGGTTTGACCGGAGTTGACCAAAAGTCCACGCCTTAAGAAATTAATTAAAAGCCCATTGGACTTTAATTAAATTGACGTAGGACGTTAATCTGGCTTTGAGACCCGTAACGATTAAATTTGGAATTTAAGTCGTAAAAGTTCATTATTAAAGTGTGTGATAATTAATTTGGAATTAAATAGCGAATTAGAATTAAATGCGTATTAAATTGGATTTAATTATGTAATTTAATTAATTCGAGAATTCGTACTTTAAGTACTTATTCGCAAAAACGAGTTTGACTCGAGCAAAATCAAATCGTTGTTTGAACATTGGATGATCACTAATTATTAGATTAATTAATTTGATTAGGTTGATTGATAACATGCTTGTGTGAATACATGGTTGCGATGCATGAATAATGTATATCGAATGGATATTAGATGGGTGGGACAATTTTAGAAATTGCGTAATAAATTTGATTTATTAATTGGACCTGCGTGTCCAGCCTTATCAACTCCTTATTCTTTGTATTCTCTTCTCACCTATTCCCCTCAATGTAATTGAGGTTTCTTTAGAAGTGTAGTGTAACGGGTAGAAGCAGATATTTGTGCTAGCGGGAGAGAGAAATAGAGAGATTTGATCTAGGATCAATTGTGTAAAGTATCAATCCGCATATCATTATTACTTTTCATATACGCTTTATTATGTGTTTAGAATGCATGTTTAAGGGTGTATGATGATGAGACCTTAACAAAGATAATAAATTGGTTGCCAATTTGCACGCGAAAAACCATCGCTAAATATTAAGCGTCATTCCTTCCATTGAGTGATTCTTACTCAAGATTTAAGACGGCATTGGTTTGTTGGCCAAAGTCAAGGCCTTTGTCTGTCGAAGATGTGTTTGAATCACGAAGGCTTTGTTCCATATCAGTGTCTTGTCCAAGTTGTGGTTTGTTGGCCAAAGTCAATACCACTTCTTGTCCATCGACATTGATTACGAAGCTTTCCATGGTCAATGGGTCGCGCTTGACTGGGATCACTAAGTTTGTTGTGCCAAAGCCAAGGCTTAGTTGATTCAGAGGAAAAAGGTTAGGTAATACATTGGATGTATTGGCATATATAATATATATGTTTAGGACTTGGATGGCCGCCTACTGGATCTAGGAATTGGATTGGATCCAATTGATCTTAGAGATCTACCTAGTTAATTATCATACAATTTGTTGGCCAAAGTCAAGATTGTGTGATATTTAACGGGATCCTAGCCCGCTAGGAAACACGGTTTCCCGAGTACTCGACAGAGGGTTAGAGGCTCGCCGAAAAATAGTGGGAGGCAAGAATTGAATTTTCAATATTCGTTCAATTACTCGCCATATGCGCTCAAACAAATATCAATTCGTCAAATATATTAAATGTTAGTTAGACTAATATTTAAATTGTTGTTTTAATAAACAGTTGGACTGTATTATATTTGATTATATAAATGGATTATAGTAATCAATATATTTGAATTAATTAATTTCGATTAATAGTTGATTTTATAGTTGGACTATAGTAATCAATGTAATTGAGGTTAATTAATTTAAATTATAATTGATTGTATAGTTAGACTATAATAATCATTATAATAAATAGTACCAAAATCGTTGATTAAATAGTTGGACTATTAGAATCAAGATAAAATTGAAAAATTGACATTTAAAACATAATCCTAGGGAAAATGTATTTAAATGGTTTAATTTTCAAATGGGAATAAATTTTCAGGATGGTCCTGGAAACTAATAAGTTACTTTATTTGATAAAATAACATGTTAGGCCTAAGCCCGGAGTTAAACAAATAGTATAGCATAATCTTTGGAAGATTTATGTGATGATAAATTTAGTGCTTAATCTATTAAAATTACAATTGGAAACTCTTGGAGAGTTAATGACTATTCTCAAAGAGACAAAGTCAAACTTTTCAATTAGGCAAGTAGCGCTAGTCGCACTTTACTTCGATATTTTGGAAGGCCAAGGCTTGGCCAAAGGCTTCTGTAGTGTGAAAAGGGGCAAAGGTAAAATCATTATAATCTTCTGGGAAGATAAAAGACATATCCCAAAATGTCTGCCTAATTGTGGCAAACGGGATCACGGAAGCGTGACTGCCGTTTGAACAAAGCAGACATGAAGGAATAGAAGACGAGCAAGGCTCTGACTTCAAATATGTTTGTCATAATTATGTTCACTACTAGTATTAAAATTGGATTTTAAGTACTTAGTGTGGTACATAGATATATATTGATGTTCAGAATCTACTATGAGCAGGATTAGGAAACTGTTATAATGTAACTAGTTTGACTAGAAACATTATCTTTATATCAGTGTTTAACCCGCTGCGGGTGAACCTTTTGTAGGGGTTATTAGGGGGTGAATCCGGTAACGCAGCGGAAGCGGTGAAAATCCGATTTTCATATTTCAAAACTTTTTCTCGGATTAATTAAATAAACATATTTATTTAATATTCCAATAATCAAATTATGAAAATAAATTCAATAAAACAATTTTAAATGAATTTACCG